>BMAT01007045.1:22452-33856 GCA_019649035.1 Elysia marginata
ATTACACTCACCTGCATGTCTGAACAGTCTTGGGCAGAGTGTTCAAAGGATTGATACACAGTGATAAACCATCTATTATACTCACCTGCATGTCTGAACAGCCAGAAAGCTGTCCCTCACAGACGCGGCCGCCTGGGCCCATTTGAACGAGTTGGCTGTGTCGAGTACGAGGATGAGCCGAGAGCCTGAGTTCTTGTTTTGCTCTTGCCACCAGCTCAGCAGCATAGGAAGGGTTAGGCTCTTCGTGTCTGGACACATGTACAACATACATACATGTGAACATTGATGGGTAGGGAGTAAAAATTTAAAAAGTAAATATATACTTTAACATGCAAAAAAGTTAATGAAAATATATACAATATATTAACTCTTTAATGGCGCAGCCTACTTCCATTTTTGGACGGAAGGGATAAAATCTAGATCCAGACTATAACACTTGTGTCTCAGTGTTGGGGCAGTTCAGTTTCAATTTTGCACCAGAAAGCAAAGGGAAACCACTAGAAAGGAAGTAAATAATGTAAACATTACAATAAATAATGGTTTAGATTTATAAAACATGGATTGGGTTTGTTGCTGCTGCATAAAATCAAGTATAGCCCAGCAACGCACTATCTGTTGCTACATCCTTAAATATTCCATTGGTGCATCCGAACTAGACCTTACCGAAAAACGCATAGTGCATTGATATGTCCGTATAGAGTTGATGAGCAATAAAGAAAAACAGGCAAATCATCGGTGTTGTTCGCTTTGCCCCTCTCCAGATTAAAAAAAAAAAACAACTGAACAACCAAATCATTTGATATGAAAAGTTATAAGAAAAAGACCCACATGTTGAGCTCTTTTTGATACCTAAAGTAACAAAGAAGTCTAAGCCTACCCAACTGAATAAGTGGTGGGTGGAACTGGGAAACAAACAATTGTTTGATTCTGACTAAGACACAGCCTTCTAACTTCTGGTTTCATCATTTGGTAGCTTCTTACCAATTACTTATTTTGATGATAAATTTGTCAAAAATAATGTTCTACAAAGTGAGGTGGATACCTTTCTTTTTTTCTTTTTAATGTAAGTCTACATTGTGAATGGTGCCCCAGCTTAACCGCTTCTTGACATTGGTTTTGTTGAGCGCCATGACATGGCAGTTTTTGGTTAAAGAGTTGGATTATTCGTATATTTTTAACATCACTAGACTCCAATAACTCTGCATTAAATGCCCCTCTTATGCAGTGCAAAACACGACGTACATTGTACGACTAAATATCATGGAAAACAATGAAATCAACTGATTTGAGGATGTACAACGTACGTTGTCATGACACCTTGTCATGACAAATAGGGCGTACAGTGTACATATTAGGTCACGAAGGGATTAAACCAATTGGAAGCAGAGTTGCAAAAGACTGATAGCGTTGCTCTGGTACTTTGATTCTCTGATTTCAGTGTTTTCCAAGGCATTTCAGTGTTCAGTATGAGAAAAAGATGCTACAAATATAATATGCAGTGATAGTACCTGCAATTATATGAGGAGGTTCCTCTTGCAAAATTTGCTATGGTTTAATCACAGTAGCAGTGACTTAGTCATCCATTTGGTGCTTTTAAGGAAAGTTTTGAGTTTATTCTCAAAGAGATATTTATAATTTGGATAAAGATGACTGTGTATATTCTGAGAGATCTTCATAAATCAAAGACTTACAATCTAAATCTTTCTTAACTTTCAATGATTGAAAATATTTCCTGCTTCCTAGCCAACACTTATTCAGTATTTTCAGTTTGACTTCAGTACTCTGGTATTTGGGGTCATCATTGTGGTACTAAAAAACTGAAATCTGTACTGGTTGGCGGCTGTCTGGAAGCACTACATAGCAGTTTAGTGATGTAGACCTACAATGCAAAATTAAGCTAAACTTATCAGTTTCGTGATGTTGAGATATTTACATAAACTATAAATTCTTATAAACCAATTAACGGAAATTTAATGGCAAAGTTCAAAGATTAAAGTATTGTTAAAGCAAGATGACCTCATATGTCTTGCCAACAGTCAAAATAAGTCTTAATTGGAAAATAGAAGGCAGTCAGACATTGGTATGATCACAAAAAAGCCTATTTTCTCTTCTTTCAAATAAACAAACAGAAAAGCTTGTGTCATGCTTCTGTATGATTGGTTGGTTGTTTGAACTACAAGGTTATATCAGAGATGACGTTTGGGACAATTGAAAGAATGCTGCCACACTGTGATGTAAGGAGCGCTTGCTTACACTACACCCAGTCACATTATCCTGACACCGTGCAGACCAGACTTAGCACTAAATCCATAATGCCAGACACCAGGCGGATCAGCTACAAATACCAATTTTAAAGTCCTTGGTTTGACTCGGTCGGGGATCAAACCCGTACCTCCCGATCTCTGAGGGAGTGTCTTTACCGCTAGGCCACAGAGCTGGTGCTTCTGTATGAAGTTACTGCTGTTTGAAGTCAGCAGGATTAAGACTTGAAGCCAGGCAAATCACACCCCAATCTTACCAGATAGAGCCCAATCTCCCGAGTCATATACATCTCCACTGTAGTACAGCAGATACGTATCAAATCTTGGCCCATCAGCTGTGCACCGATCAAAGAAAGCTCTCAACTGAAAAAAGAAAAATATGATGCTGTCATAATCACTCCAAGTAGAAAACAGAACTTAGTCTAGAAAAAAAAAACAAGAAAAAAAAATAAAAAGCAAACATTTTGATGACAGGCTTTACGTGAACTAAATGAAAATACATGTTTCATATTTTTCTACATTATAACCTCACTGGATTTCGCTAAACCAAAAGATTTTCTGCACTGAAAAGAAATGGCCCATAAGTGCTAAGTCCTTCTTCATCTTAGTTTTGTTTTGTTATTTATGCTGCACTGAATTCTTTCATTTTGAGCTAAAAAGAAAAGATCACAACCTTGCGGTGGCGCAATCAAACATAATCAAGGCCTACAGACAAAGAAAGAAGAAAGGCTGTTTAATCAGAGGGCATTTTCTCTCTTAATTATTGGGAATGAGATTATAGTGCAAATTATTATTCCTTTTTGTAAAATCCCTCTTTCAAGTCAATTGCTTGCAGGCAAGAACAATAACCCTGTGCGCTATTCCCATTCCCAGTTGACACCTGAGCTGGTGCTAAAATTGCATGTGTGTTTGTCCTTGTAGGCTGTCATTAAGCAGGAATAAATAGCGGAGGCAGCCACTGCACAAACTGATTGAAAGATTTTAAAGGTATGAAATTAACAGCGGAGAGAAGTAGACCTTAAGTGGAAATGCCCAAAATGTCTGCCCTTAGTATGATCCGAACCTTTGACTTATAGTGGCGTCAGCACACACCGCCTTGCTTGTTAGAAAAATATACCTTATACCATGTCGCCACTACGCTCCTTACAAAATAAATTTCAAGGCAAAGGTCCTTGGTTGGTCTCTCTAAGTGAGTTGCTTACTTAGACGGGAAGATATTAACCAACAGAGAGAGAAAAGGCTTCAAAAGCTAACATAGGGGAAGGAAGGGAACATCATCTATTTTTCAAATGACAGCATGAACTCTAGATATTGACCAGTGTTGCTTCAGTTTAGTCATTTTCACTGACCCTGAGCTCAGCTTTGCTCTTCAGCCCAAAATTATATTAACAAATTGTTTCACAACAAAATACAATTCTCCTTCTACTTTTTTTCTGGATAAAACATTTCTTGAACCCTAGAAATGTCATTACGGCAACTAGTCATTTCTATCGCTATTTTTACTCGACCACAGAGGACTGACCTTGCTGCGTAAGTTGTCCAGCTCCAGGCCACTGCTGGAGTAGTCACAGCCAAAGTTTTGAATCATGTGGTAGGTAAACAGCTGCTGGAGCTGGGCCAGCGTTGACGTGCCTCGAGCACTGATATCCTGCACGACGCTGCTAGTCAGGAGCTGGGCACCCTCTCCAGCTCTGGGGAAAATGCAAGGCGTTGCAGATTATCAACACGTCTTTAGTTAACATGTGGGCAGCAAAGGATCCGGCACTTGCAGGTTTGATCCCAAACATAACTTGTTTTGTAATTTGTCTTAGGAAAACAAGTTATCCTTACATTCATTGATCGACCAACTTGCGCAATAGGTACCTGACTATAGGGAGTACTTAAAATGTCTGGAATGTTAGTATTTGAATGCTTAACAGACATCAATACTGTAATGCTCTCTAAAATATGAGTTAATATTGCTCTGGTGTGTACAGGCCTACGCTGGAGCAGAGAAGTACAGTCTTGAGAAAATCTTTCTTCTCTTTTTTCCTCACACAATTTAAGCTTCAAAAAAGAGAAAAATGCTTGAATCAAAAAATTTATGTCCTGTTGTTACTTTTATTTTGCTACAGGTGGAACTCTATCTACATCATATACGGCATCATCATGAATTAAAAAAAGAATCCCATTGATAAAGGAGGAAATCTACCATCACCAGAATAAAAGCATTTCTCTTGAAATACCACTTTCAACATAATATTTTTTTTTTGGTGTTTTTCGCTAATTCATCAAATAATTAACAATCTGACATATGAAAACATATCCCTTTCCCTTACACTTACCTAATATCTGAGCAAAAGACAAACTTATAAACATAAGAAAATGCGTGTCAACATATCCTTCTACTTTCCATTTCCTTTTAGACTTTGATATAACACACATTTTTTTACAGAGTGAGTGTCTCAATAATGGTGATCCTGTATTTTAAACACATTTTTCTTACAGCAAAGTAATGTGTTTTACCAGATCTATCATATGTGAAAAATTCTCCAGATTAACAAAAAAAAGTAGTCACATTTTGTTCTATTTTCATATAATACAAAGTTTGACAGATAAAATTGATACATTATTAAAAAGTTTAGCCAAAATAAAAAAACAAAATGTATTCTATCAAGACAATAATGAAAACACTGGAAAGTGGAAAGGTAATGTTAGAAAACAGACAGGAACAGAAGCTGTAATGGAAAGAAAAAGAGACAACTTTGAAGATACTAACATTCCACTTAAACGTTATTTCAACAACTCTTAAAAAATGAATGGATGTATATAGTAAATTTGTTCTTGCAAGAAACAGAAATGACAAGGATTTAAGAGCCAAAGCAACAAAAAGTATGTCCAAAAACAAAAAATACCCAGTCTTAATTTTACCAAACAAAAGATTAAACATTTAGCTGAGATTTTTTTGTATTTGTCTAGGTAAAGAGTCCTCTAAATCAAAGTAATTACTAAATAACTTTAAAAAGTAATACCAACTCGTTTTATCTAAACATGACTTATCTTTTCTTTACAGTTAGATTTCAACATTTCACCAAAACATTTGCTTACTTAAGTGATGTCACCGGGGCAATAACTGCGTAACCGGTACAAGTTCCTCCCAGATTATCTCCCAACTCCCAAAATAGACTAAGGGTTGCTGCTTCAACAGGAAGCACCAGGAATGTCAGGGCAAGACTGTAGGAAGTTCTGGTCTCAAAGCTTAGAATAAAAACTCCCACCGTCAGTAGCAGAGAAAACAGCAGAATGCGCTGCGTGACCAAGCCAAAGTGACGTAAACCTGGAGTACGTTTCAAAAGAGAAAAACAAGAATTTCTGAAAAGATGATGAACTCCACAAAAGTTACAGACTGGAACTGAACTTGTTTTATCTTATATATTAAAATCTATCAATTTTAGCTGCATAAATGGATACTGAAATAAGAACATGTATGTTCATTTATAAATGCAACAAATGAAGTAACTATGTCCCTTGAAACATAAAATGTAGGTTATCACCTGAATGGACAGCTTAACATAATCAGGTCTAAAAGTAAATTTATCAAAGATTAAATTCAAACACTATTGAAATAATATAATGAGTACCTGGTGTGAGAATCATCAAAACCTATCTCAAACCAAGGCCTAAAACTTAAATATTCAATAAAATATAATTATTAAATGCCAATAAAATGACAAGTTCTCAAGAACAAGATTTCCATGATTAAAAATTTTTAAGTCTTTAAAGGGATGGTTTTTACATCATCTGAATTTTAGTCATTTCAGGAAAAGGACAGGAAAAGTAAGCAGAAACATCATTCCTATTGCTTTGATTTTTTTTTAAACCAAAGTGCTGAACAGGAGCTGTGTAAACATCAACTCTGACTCAAGTTACTGTGACTCTAGTTCTAAAAATGAAGAATCAATATGAACACTATCTGTGTATATACTCAGGGATACAAGTGGTTAGTGCACAAAAAACAGGAAAATTTGAACACCTTTAAATATAGTGCTCCAATTGGAACAGATAACCAACAGCAGCCCTTATAGTTGTAGTATCTTTGTCAGATCAGCTTGTTAAAAGTTAGATACAACTCTGCAAAAAGGCCCACGCACTTTCACAACCCAAAAGAAGTGTAGGTTTTCTTTAAAAATTAGGCTTTAATTTCATAAAATTTTACTACTTTTTAGCTGAACAAACCTGCTAAAAAGTCGGAATTCCTCAAAAATTTGAAAACTTGCATCCCTGTAAACTAGCTCCGACATAGAATTTTCAGATTTATTCCAGTCTCTTATATTTCTATCTCATCCCTTAATTTCTAACACAAAGAATTACACAGGCAAGAAATAAAATTCCTTGCAATGTGTGCCCAAATCTATGTGGCACTCACCTTTAGCTGCCATGATGCGCTGAAAACTGCGTTCTTCATCAACACTTGCATTGCATTCGGAAATCTTGCCCATGAATTTCCACAAGGTAAGAAATACCATAATATGAAACATAAACCAGATAATGGCCACAACAATAAACAAGAAGAAAACAATATACCATTCTTTGTGCTTTGAAGTTCTGTGCCCAACGACAACCAAAAAGAAAATTTCCAGGCAAAACATCAAAAGGACACATATGTAACGAAAGAGCCGAGATTTGTCAAAAAACGACTGCCACCTGTCAATCATGGACAGTCCACAAAAATAAAAATCAATGAGAGATTGGAATGCATGACGACCGACAAAACATGTCAGGGCATAAATATTTGGCTTTACTTCCAGTGATGGGAAAAACAAGAATATTCCAACAAAAATGAACCCGATAAAAGTAAGCAATCCCATAAATGATTTAAGTCTCATCGCAGAGATGTGGAAGATGTATGCTAATGTGAACAATGAAAGCGCTACACAATCCACCCCAGTGACAAGACTTGCGATGATGAGGCCAAGAGACTCGAGACCCTCGGAGACAGTGAGCAGCTGGGCCTGGGCAGGTCTCAGTTTAAGCATCCGTTCCAGGAGGTTCCAGCACCAACCAAGGACCATGCTTGACATGAACATCGCCTCCATCACTTCCTCCAGCGTCACATACTGCAGTTCTGAGCGATTGGTGAACGCCAGGATACCTGTTAGGCATCCCACCCAGGTGTGGAATAGGGCCCTGCCCACGTCTTGGTAACCCAGATAAAATCTCAAGGCGCAAGAAACTGCAAATACAAATGCCCCCAGGATGCCAATGACTGATATTGTTGCATCGCCAGTGTAGGTCCATTGTGTATAGAGTCCAATGCCAAGCGCAGCGATAAGGATGAGCTCAGGTATAAATCTCAAGTAAAGCAGAGTGACTTGGGTTTTGTTCACCTTTGACATTGCTGCTATTGCTTCTGGCAAATGAACAGCAGAATATTTGGCCTTTGAGCACACACTCAAACCAAAAGCTTTAAGGTTGTGTCTAGCATGCTGCAGTCTCTTCCTCACAAACTGAAGTTTCAAAGATCGAGAGTTCATTTCACACTTGCAAGCTTTCTGGCAATATAGTTTGTGAACAAATCCATCTCTGGTGAAACCCGCAATCTCAAGTGGGATTTAACCTGAAAAGAAAACGAAACTAAAATGGATTAAAATTTCATTTTTTTTTTGTCACAAGGCTAAATACTGATTGCATACAATTTTTTTTTCAATCAGCACATATTTTTTTCTACAATTTATTATAGGTGCTATCCGTCATATGAGAGCTGAGTCTTATCCTAATACCTAGCTAAACCATTTCTAAAGAAAAGAGCTGCATAAACTGTGCCATCACCCATCAGGCTCAGGGAAGGGCCCATGACGATGTGATGTGTAATACTGTTAATGTTCAAACCACTCAAACTAAGCATCAGTTCAAGACGACAGCCAATCCAATGTGACTGACAGTCTGTGAGGTGAAGAAAGCAAGGGAGCGTAAAAGGATGAGTCATTGAGTGGCAGGCCTGAGAGGCAGAAGAATGGCAGCCATCAGTGGGCCGTCAGTTACTACATATGGTTTTACCCTTTTTAATATCCCAAGATGTGCAAATCCTTGAAGGTGATAGGCTCAGGCATGGTCAGTGGGCAGGCACAGATAGAAAAGACAATGAGTTTGCCTTGTGCATGCACTGTTTTTGACTGCTCAAGCTGAGCGCTGACTAGGATTTTCACCCCTTTTTTTAAGTTGAACACTACGCTTTGAGTGTCATGTAGTGAACTTCATCTAAAAGACCATAACTAAATATACTAAATGAAGAAGAATTCAAGAAGGTACCTTAAAAAGTTGACCCCATTTCGTTTTTGGTATGGACCAATAAACCAGAATGCTGACCTCAAGCTGGCACAGGTAACTGGCTGTGAAGAGTTGGGTGTGGCTGGGACATAACAAATGGGTGATCTGAGATTAATGGCATTCCTCTAAATTCTGTGACCACACAAATACTTTCTGCCATAGCCTTATTAGGATTAGTGGCCTTTGGAGAAATTTTATCATCTCTCTTTGGGTAGACAGGGGAAAACTTTCGTTTAAAACTGATTGACAGGAGGGTTGCAAATTTATGTGGTAGGGGGCTAACATTTCACAGTTCAAGTTTATCACAGGCAGGCCTTTGTGGTCAATGCTCCCTTCACCTGTACATATAGGTGTAGGGTATTATGGGTAGGGTTATGAAACATTAGTTACTTAGAAGCTGTCAAAACCTTGCAACCACAACATACTTACATAGCTACCACTCATCCTACTCACAGCTACATGTATGCCAGATTCTTAAAGTCATATATGCCAAAATTATCATCTCTCCATCAACCCCATCTTCCCCCTTCTGCTCAGCCTTTTAAAGTTGGTAGTATCAGTTGCAAATCAGCAGGTGGTCAGTAATCACAGCATGAGAAATCAAACAAGGGAAAAATATTTTTCCTTTATTAAAATTTTTATTATTGAAATATTCTGAGTATTTTGGGACACATTAAAAGACACACCAGTTTTCTGAAAGATGTTTTGGAGGGCAAGATAGAAGGCAGCAGACCAAGGGGGAGGCAGAGAAGACAGTGGGTCGACTACATTGCGAAACGGACCGGAAAAGGAATCCGTCAATGTACTGTGGAGGCCAAGGACAGAGACTGAGAGAAGTGGAGATCCGTTTCTAGTCAACCCCAGGAACAGGGACGGCACAGAGAGTGAGTGAGTGATTCTGAGTAAAAGTTCCTGTTCCCAGCTATCTGGTATGAAGAGGTTACAAGACTACCTCTGAAGCCAATTTATCGGATTTGTGCCGAACTCTGTCCCAAGCTCTCAGATTACCTTGATGAACTGCATTCTAAATTTAGTTTTCTGATACCAAAGTCCATAAATCGGCTGAGCACACTTTTTGGGTTAAAGAAAAGTCCGATTTTCATAGCACCTTTCATATATATGCGCTTTACATAAGTTTACCAACTTCTTACAAGCTAGTTAACATTTGAAAGTACATAGAACATTAGAAGTACTTAGATATTTAAGTGCATCACTCAACCATCATCTTCACGACAAGCCCTTTCACTGCTAGATAGCTGTGTACTCATGTGGCTGTGAGTGTGACTCACAAAGTCAAGATTCTTTCCTTCATGAATGATTTTATTGAGCAGAATATCAAATGAGATTGCTTTGAAATTAATGAAAAGGCTTTTAAAAGTTACCCTGTGTTCCTTTCAATTTGCACCATTTGAAATTGTTCAAAATGTGGCATACAGATGAAAAGAAATAAGTGGAAAACCTACAGTACTAAATATCTTTGGCTGTGAATGTGATGGTGGAGACAAAGTTTGTCCTGTATCACAACTTTAGAACATATTTTCAGTTTGACCATGTCATGATTTCTATAGTATATTCTTAATCCAGTCATTCAAAATATATATATAATAGCATTTCAAGAAATATGTAACATAAAAGGATTTATAAATCATCATGGTAGCAATCTGAAATACTTTATTATGTCATGTGTGCGGCGTCATTTATTTTTAAATTAAAGCTTGAGGGAGTTAAAGTGAGGCAAGGAATGGGTTAATCAGTTATAAATGTTACTTTTCATAGTAAATAGCGGTACTCTTGAATAATTGCGGTCCCTCGAGACTTTGCCAGGTTGATAGAAATATCGATAAAAACTAGATCTAGAATCTAGTTAGATTCTATATAACCCACTCCCTGGCGAAATGAAGTCCCTGTATTGATATCAATGTTCAAATTTCAGTTTTTTTATTTCTATCGACCTGGCAAAGTCTTGAGGGACCGCAGTAAAATAGCAGTACCAAGCCTGGGCATCTACCCATGTAACCTCTTTGGTTTGAGTGCCAAGTAACTTAAAGATATCACTATTAGACTCAAGATGACCACAAACTGTAGACCAAGAATCATGAAAAATTAGAAAACCCGTCAGTTGACTGAGTTGTGGCCATAACACCACACAGAGGCATGATAAATATAGAGCTGTCCTGTTTGTTGTATTTGAAAGTAGAGAAAATAAGCTTGATTCTATATGTGTATGATACCAATATCTTACTAAAGTCTAAATCTAGATTTTAGATCTAAATTCTAGAATCTAGGCCTTTAGATTTACGTTCTGAATCATGACATGAATGCCAAGGTTCGCTTTATTTGTTTTCTGGCTGCTTTAGGAGTGCTCTCCCTTGTCGGCTAGTTCTTGACTGGGGTGTGTTCAGTAGGCCTATTGTTCGTTCGTTTTACGGGTAGCAATCGTTATTCTTTGTGCAGCAGGGTGGCCATTGGTTGTGGCTTATGGAACGAACTTTGTTTTGATGATTAATGAACTGCGTAGGGGGACCAATACAAACTTGAATTGTATCAAATTTACTTAAAAGTTGAAGAAAATAAGAATACAAGTTTGATTAGATATTTACAGAGTTAGATCCAAATCTAGAATTTCCAGGTAGATATCTAGATTTTCATTTCAAAGGTGTCAGGGTGACAAAATTCACCAGTTGGAGTTATCAAGTGAAAGTAAACTATTTTAAGGTGAGGAAGAGGGAATTATCTAAATTCTAAATTCTATCTAATCTAGATCTAGATCTGGGCCTAGATCTATCTAATTTTACATTTTATAGAGTAGATCTAAAATAGATCTATAGGTCCAGTAA
>BMAT01007045.1:113304-127473 GCA_019649035.1 Elysia marginata
TTGCTTTCTCTTCCTTTTCCTCGGCAATATATTGCCAGAATTAAGACCTTTATCGCTCTGTTCTTCTTCTTCACTCAAATCTAGATCTAGAATATAGATTGTGTGGAGCCTTCAATGCTATCAAAAGTAACCAGTTTAGAATAAACAACCTAATGCCAAGCATTACATTTTTATACCCGGAGTAAAAAAAAACCATTAAATCCCGTTTTAATAATCTATCTAAAAAAGTCTAGCGTTTTTGTTTTTTGTTTGTTTTTGTTGTTTTGTTTTTTTTTTTGGGGGGGGAGGGGGGGGGGGTCCTAAAACAAAGACAAATTGTTAAAACCATTTTCACAAGCGACAACTTTCACACCTTATTACAGGAAAAAATGCAATGTGCATGGTGCTAAACCGATTCGTAAATTTCTTTGCTGTTAAAATCCTACCGGAAGTACTTTGTACTTTTGAGGATCCATTTTTCACTCTAGAGAGAAATTTTACTTTTTGCTTTTACCACTTATAAAAATACACTGTTTTGAGAGAAAACATATTCCATAATTCCAATCCCCAAGACAGTGTTTGGCTTTAAGGCCAAATTTGACATGTCTATGTGGCCTAGGGTTAATTCTTGGTTACTTGGTCCTCATTTTCGGCCTAGCTTAATATGTGAGGCGACGAGAGCAAATCGACACCCGTCAAAATTCATTATTGGGTCATCGACATTTACTCCAACTGTATCCAAGCTTTTAAAGGTCTTAAAAAACTTCTAGCTTCTACAGCTTTACCTTAAGTTATACCATTTCGAGGGCAGTAAATTAATAAATTCAAAAGGTTTTTTTTTTCAAAATTAGTTTGTGTGGCTTGTGGTTGGTCCACCCTAGTTGCCACACATAACTCAACATGATTATATTGCATAAAGGCTAAGCCATAGTGTTCTCGGCTTGCTGCCAGTTTGTCCAGTTTTTTTTTACGTGATTTTTGTATGTGTTTGGTTTCCTTCGCTACAGACCCCGAGGCCGGCCTCTCTAGACTATACAACTTCTCCGCTGACCAGCTGTCCCGACCACCTGTGGCGAAGTTTCTGGGAAAACTCACTGCTCACACAGTGAAAAAAACTTTGACGCAGGCGATCAACAAAAGCAGAAACGCCTGTGTAGAAGAGATGGTTGGAAGCTTCCAGCTCTGTTTCTATTCCTGGACGTCTGAGGAGTCACATGAGAAAGAACTTGCAAGTTGCATCTCACTGACTTTCACTTCTACAGCCCAGACAGGAAACAAAGCAAACCGTATTGAATTTTTCGCGGACGGATCAAAATCGTACATTAATATTTTGTGTCATATTGTATTTGTGTCAACATTGTTTCTGATTTAAGAAAGAGTTAGAGTTAGACTAAAAGCGCACCCGTCAGCATCTAGGTTTTATGGCCTAGTTTGTGGAACTTTCACAGTAGGACTCAGCATTTCCTTATTGTCTGTCTACAGGCGGTGAGGTAATCAACGTTAAAGCACGAGCGGCTTAACGTGGTAAAAGGAAAAGCATTGGGTGTGTTGCCATTGTCGTTATCATAAAAACATAAGTTAAAAGTAGGAACTAACTCATAAACGCTTTTGCGGCTAACAGTAACATTTCAATATTTCAAATGAACTGAATAATCAATTTTTATCAACTGATATATTTTTAATTGGGTTCTTATAGTTGCCATGACAACAAACTGAAGTCACTGATTATCAAAAGCATTTAAAATTTTTGTGATGTAGAATTTGCAATTTTTCGAATGCTTTTTTGAACTTTTAATATTGCTCGCTAAACAGATAAATTCATAAAGTTTTATGAGTATTTATGAACAAACATTATGAGCTCAAAGATCGTGAAATCCTGTTGACAAAATCAAGACAACACTCCCTCACCCCTCTCAGCTACAAATAGCTACTAACTTCAAATATCAGTTGAAGAGTTCTTAGGGTTATTGAATTTTTACGTTGAAATTTTAAGAAAGGCAAACAAAAATTATTTTTATGTAAATCTCATTAAAATGAAAAATGTGAAATTTGCCTCTGAAACAGCTAATGTGTATAAAGTAATAAAAATATTTATATAGGTCGAAAAGAATTTAATGGGCGTGACAGACTGCTAAAAAGGAGATTTTTTTCTTGCTTTTACCCATTTTACTTTAATAATAGATGCAACTGCTATCGTTTTATAATAATTATAGAAAGCGTTGCATAGCAATTTAGGAAAAGAGCTGAGGCAAAAGACTTTACTAGAGCTATGTACAATTAGGGTCTAAATGGACACAACAGGGCGGATATCTGGAATTTCCGTTGACCTTGTAAGCTTAAGCATGCGACGGATTTTGGGCATGCCATAGCGGGGCTGGTTGGACTCGTGCAGATGAAATCCGTACAGCATTTTAGTAAAAATAAGGTTTTCTTTTACCTACGATTCGCTAACTAAGTACCACGAAATGCTATCAAACCTGTTTGAACGTATAATTGAGCCATATCAGCCATACATTGTCTCTTATACATTTAGATACAGTGTGGTGTTTTTTTTATCTCCCTTGATGCAATGTCAAAGATGCATTTTGTCACTTTGTTGCGTCAATAAAAAGCACCTTTTTCTTTTCATCCTTCTTCTAAAAAATGGTGTTCTTTGTTAAATATATGTAAAATAGTGTGTGAAGGATCATTCAATGCCTTGAGGCGATTACTTTATATGAAAATAGTCAAATGGGTATTTCACAATTACACAGATTTATAAAACTGTAATCTGTATCAAAGGACATGAACGGATGGGGTTAACCGGTTTGCATCAAATTCCGTAGGATGCAATGTTCAGCTCAAAACAATAATACCGGTACCCTTGAGTTTGGTATAGATCTACACACTACATCTAGATGTAGCGCGATTTTTTTCAACCTTAAAACCCCACTAATTTTGTGCATATAAACAAGGGTTTTTGATCCTCTTGCAAAAGATTAACTTTTATTAAAGCCTCAAAACCAACCAGGCTTATGAAGTGAACTCAGGTTCTACAAAAAAACAGTACATATATATGTAGTTGAATCCGGGGTCCAGCTATCATAAAAACTTGCTTTTGGTTTAGTAGACCCCGGCGTCCACTTATCTTCTACCTTTTAAAAATTATGGTCCTTAGTACATGTGGGAACTTTTTTTTGTCGTGCTTAGTTTTTTCAGCTTTTTCGCTTGAATTGACCACATGAAGGTCATCTTCTGCATAGAAATGTTTTTAATCATGTTCGCAGGGGGCACATTGGGTTCGAAGACAGAACAAGTCGATTCTTATCTTGAGTCCTATTGAGAAATGTGTTTACAAGGATTTTCATTATACTCGATTTTTTCACCTTATCGTCCAACTCCAAGCTTGCTGGGAACATCACTCACATTATTAGAGAACATACGTTATTGGCTAGGCCTCCGTACTCAAAAGGCCTGTCAGTCAAAATGTAAACAAACTTGTGCATGAGAGTTCTAATGATCTATCTCCATTGAGTTCTTAGTATAGTTAGGGCACATGAGAACTTAACTAGTGCTTTCCTGTTATGGGCCGGCCCAAAACAAAGTGACATACAAAATATAGGGAAAATAATATCTACTCATGTTGGAGTTTTCGGCCTGTTCTATGGCGGCCTAGGTTATTGGCCCTCTCAGGAGAATGAAGTCCAGGATAGGTGATCCGTGAGCCAATCGTCTGCTGTAAAACCCATGCACGTTATTACGTCATATGTTATAGTTGTCCGCGCGCAAGGTCTCTATTCAGACTATTCTGTGTCGATTGTGAACCTGGACAATTTCCCTGTCACCCGCAACCGACTCTGCTGTACCGGTACCAGGCCAGAGATTTTTTTTCAGGTGAGACGGAGTAAGATGTTTTGATGCGCGTCTTACCATGCAGCACATCTTCAAGGTATATTAAATAGAGACCATACGCTATGCGCCCACTCAGGAAAACGAAACCCATAGGGGAGAAAATTAAGAATGGTCATCTTAAACTAGGCACACTGATGGCCACACGAACGCCCGTTCGCCAATCGTCTGCAGAGAAACCCACGCTGGCAATGGTACTGTTACGCCATACGTTATCGTCGTCGACGCGCAAGATCTCTAATTACTCTAGAAGTGAACCACTCACATTGTCCACAGCCTTGAGGAAACAAGAGCTCCAACATGCTCCATTAATTTTACTTCAAGTGACTTAAACAAAAAATTAATGGTCTCTGTGAGTTAGTGTTATTTCCTGCGAGGTTTCCACTAACTGTTGGGCAGAAAATCTATTGAATCAAAACTGACTATGGCCTGCAGGTCAATTTGCATTATTATAAAAGCAGTCCTTCCTTTTTTTTAATCCTACAATGATTTTTTTTTTGTCTTCCCCGCCTTTTGATTTTAAAAATACAAATGACACAAGTTGCTGTTAGAAATTCATATGTTTCTGTGAAAGAAGTAAATAGATCTAACTGAACTCAGAAAAGAATTTGGGAAGCGGGCGAAACACGAACTTATTTTTTGCGTGCTCTTCCTCCTACTATTTATTGGAAGTGTGGAAAACGCGTCACAATGAAAAGCCTATTATATCGTGCATAGAGGTTTCATAACTTTTTATTTCCTTCTTTTTTTCCAGTTTTGAAATAGGGTGCATGAGAACTCAAGGAACTTTTCTTTACGGCTGGTACGGCCGTATGGAAAAATTCCATGACCAAGAAAGCCATTGTATATATGTATCGCATCCAGGGCGAATGAGTTGGAAGTCGATCATTTCTGTTTTTTTTTTTAATTAGAAAAGGACATTCAAATTATCTTCTTCTTCTTCTTCTTTCTTCTTCTTCTTCAAAACACTGAAACTTTTCTGACCACGATTTCAAAATAAACACAAGTTTCTTTTAATCCTAAAACGCAGTTTATATTTAGAAACATAATGGTCCATATTTTTGTGAAAGTTTTAAGTTGGAGAAAAGGTCAATATTGAGAGGTCCTCGAACTGTTCTATCTATCTTGTTGATAGTTTTGCATTATGTGCACCTTTTCAGACTGAAAAAAATCACACCATGATATCAATGAAAAAATCTTCATTTTGTTTTATTCTTAAAAAGTAATCCACGTCCTGCTACTACTTGTAACAATAACTTGATACAATAACAAAAACTGAATGTCACAGAAAGCCTTTAGAATTATCTTATTTTATCTTATACACTACTTTAATTCCTTTCGAGAAATTGGCTTCGTTACTCAGCGTAACTGTGTCGCCACAGAGCAGCGCATGTCCCAGCAGACCAGTACATTTGAAGGCCACTTTTAACCCATATGCCGGGTATTGCAGGCGCATATATCACAAATTTAAGAAATGCCTGTAGCTGGATACCCATTTAACAAGTGGGTGGACTGGGGAAAGTTAAGATAAACTGTTTTCCCAAGACAATTGCAACATGGCATGGTCGGGAATAGCACCAGCGACCTCCAGATCTCGAGTCCAACGCGCTAGCCGCTTTGCAACGCTGCTATATTTTTATAGGCTTTTTTCTTGTATGGCACTTCAGCGATGGCCAGAGGAATCCACAACTCTGGTCATGCAATTTTTGTTTTGTTTTATTTTATTACCATAATTTAAAAAGCGGCCCGTAATAAAACTATCAACTATAATATCGTTATTATCTACTTTAACTTCTGTTTCGCTCGTAAATATTTTATCACCTTTCTTATCAACATCAGTACTTCCAATATACTTTTTGAACAAGAGGACCAAGAGTTCTAATCGAAGATGGTTAAATTGCTTTTGGATTGTTTGTAACATTTTCAATAAATTGTTTTTGTTCTTTTAATATTTTATTTTCTTCTTCTTGCTTAGCTGTTATAGGTTTAAACATTTCTCTCTTTCTTTTACTAAGACATCTTGACCTAAGTGAAGTTTGCTAAGTGGGTGTCTTGCAAAACACTCGCTTGAGAACCAAATTCTACATCCCCTCCCTCTCCCTAAGCTTATGAGCATCTCACCAGACCAAACTCCACACCTCCTACCTATCCCCAAGTTTGGAAATATCACTTGAGACCAACTTCTTCACTCCCTCCCTCTCCCCAAGTTTGGAAATATCACTTGAGACCAACCTCTTCACCCCCTCCCTCTCCCTAACCTTGGAAATATCACTTGAGACCAACTTCTTCACCCCCTCCCTCTCCTCAACCTTGGGAATATCACTTGAGACCAACTTCTTCACTCCCTACCAGTCCTCTCCCTTATCTTGGAAATATCACTTGAGATAAACCTCTTCACCCCCTACCTCTCCCCAACCTTGGGAATATCACTCGAGATAAACCTCTTCACCCCCTCCCTCTCCCCAACCTTGGAAATATCACTTGAGACCAACCTCTTCACCCCCTACCTCTCCCCAACCTTGGAATTTCCCTATGAGACCAACTTCTTCACCCCCTCCTTCTCCCCAAGTGAAGGGAGGTGTGATATGATGGTTGATAGCCACATGTTCTCTTTACAGCTGATAAAGCAAGAGAGAGGCTTCTTGTACTAACTAATAACTTTAAATATTTATTTCATTGACTCTAATGAACATTGGGGGGGGGGTGCGGCTGTATTTAGAAAAGAACACCAATTTTACTTAGAAAATCATTACCACCAGAGGAACGTTTGATCCCAACTTGGGCACAGAAGATGCACACTATTTTGGGCCAAGTTTTCTAACAAGGTAAAATTTTCTTTGCAAGCCAGGCAAAGTACACACTATAGTACAGTTGAATCGTGATATGGTCAATACCTCAGGACCGAAAATATGTGTTGACTTTAGGCAAGAGTTGACTTTTAACATAACAAAAATATAAAGAAATACAAAATGGGACTGACAAACAGAGTTGGCTTTAAGCAAGAGTTTCCCTTAAAAGTGTTGACTTTAAGTGGATTCCACTGTATATGCTAATGAAAATTTGGATGATGGATACAGGATACTGGCATGGGTTAGGAAAAAAAACCTGACAGTTTACAAAAAAAAATGTAAATTTGGCTTTGTAAAGTTTTGTAGATATTGCATTCAGACATGATAGGTAGGTTTTAAAAATTGCAGGTTTTTTTTTCAAACACAATTTCTTTAAAACAAAAGAACAAACAAAATATTCTGTAACTTTGTACTTATTTATTTCATGTCATAATGATTCAGTAACCATTTCAAAGACTTCATAGTTTATGATGAGAACGGTGATAAGACAATGGTTGATGCAAGCATTTAATACGCCTATATACAATTTGAGAATGTAGACTGGAAAAAAATTATTTTAACAAAAGAGAACGATAAGAGGAGAAATTTACATCATTCAGAAAAGTATTTACAGCATTAATATTATCATTACCATGCCTTTTGCTATGGTCAACTATGACTTAAATGAGCAAAGAGAGAACAAGGGGCGTGTCAATTCCATAGGCAGCAAAATAGTATTTACACAATATTACACAATGCATAATTTCACAGGGAGGGGGGGGGGGGAGGAGGCCCACAGACAAACCCTGTACAGTATAAGTTATAATTATAACATAACACAAACCTGGCAAGTAGGATAAATTAAGATAAATAATGATATAAAACTCCCAGAGGCTGTGTGCATGAAAGTGTTGAAGAGGTGGGCAGGATTTAAGCTACTCAGTTCACTATAGAGAGAGTGAAAGTTCTCCTCGTTCACAGCTAGTAGAAAAGTATCACAAGACAAAATTATACAATGTTTGCAATGAGAGTCACAGGGACGGGCATACCTAGTACTTTCTCCAGCAAGAGAAAAGAACAAGATTTAAGATTTGAGTGGCCATGTCATCTTATCATCCTGTCCCCTCGGCATTACCTTGTCCTATCTCCTATAGAATAAAGAATTAAGATAGAACAAGAAAATACTATGGGGACGGCCTGTCTGCAGATAGGCACAGACATCTTTGGTTACAACAAGCATTTATTCCACTTTTTGATTACTATCATTCAACCATAAATACTAAACGGCAGAAAACTTTCAGCACAACAAGAATGAAATAGCATACATTTAAAATTTAAAGGAAAAAAAAGTATTCTTCCTGGTGCTGTTTATAAAAGTCCCTTCTTTTCTTCCAGCCTAACCCCATTTAGGCCTTATTTATGCACTTTGTAAAATAATGCATGAAACTAGAAAAATAATAATCGAGAATGCTATGTCATTCAAACCTCATTCATAGACTTCAGTCCACTATCAACGAATTTAAGCAAGCATTAAAAAAAGCCACTATCACTTGGGAATACTAAGCTGAAAAGAAAGCATCTGTATAAAAGTAATATCATTATCAGTTGAAGAGGCCAAGGACTTAGATTTCTCTTTACCTCATCACCAGGCACATACACACACACACCATAATCTACTGCTTGAACCCACTGTAAACAGTACTGAAAGTAAAGACTAAATTTTTAAACAAAAATAATCTAAGATCCACTGGCATCTCACAATCTAAAATCTATTCATCATATGTTTCAGGTTGAGCCTAAGACTTAAAAGTGAAAGTAAAGAGCACTTTTTATAGAGTGCTTAATCGAAATAAGCGCTTTGCATCAGTTAGCCTACAGTATGCCATTACCAACCAAATTCCCTTCTGAATTCAAAGAAGAGCAGCAATAAAAGTGCATCACTCTGGCATACCGAGAACATCATTGACTGCCTGTTGTTGGGTACTCCATGTATAATAGCCTTTCTCGAGGTCTAAATGTTGACCTGACGAATGCAGGGCTNATCCCTGACCTCTTGGTTCAAAGCGGAGCATCTTCCACTAGACCACGACCACATCTAGTGTCCAGCAAATCTTACATAAGAAGTTTTCTCTGGTATCGGCCTAACTATACAGGCTACTTTGTTAGCTTTTCCTTAATCCCTCTGGAACAAGAGCGTCCAAAATTTTAAACAAGCACCTCCCAAAAGCAAGAGAAGTGTATGTACAACAAATTTGACCCCTACACCTTGTGACCAGTAAGACTAAGAGAGAGCACATCTTGTCTTGTCTGGCATCAGGCCCCAGGTATGGAATTGGCCAAGCCTAGAGAAGGCATAGAATTTTTTCATTAACTAGTCCAATGACACTTCAGTCCAATTCATCAGTCAGTTTGAGTCAACTAAGCCAAATGAACCTTACAGATAAAGCACCTGGGTAAAAGCGTTGCACTGGCACTTAAGTAAAGTTTTATTTGACGCCCGTCTAATCAGATGAGACTTTGGTCTATTGTAATAGGGAAAATGATTGACTGGTCCAGAAGCAGTTAGTAGGCCGGCCTCCTTCATCAAATACACACACTCACACAGACTGTTTGAAAATGCAGCTTATTTTTTAACACGAGCATGGTAAGCCCTAACGTAATTGCAGAGATGCCAAATAGTTTTTAAAAAAAACATCTGAAAATGAGTGAAGCATTGCATCTCACATAGAACAAATGTCACAGACACAAGTTGTGAAATAAATGACAAAAGATAAAGACCTGAAGAAAAAAATCTGACGTATTCCACAACTATGTGTGGTTTTCAATTCAACAATAGGTTAAATTAGTAGAAAAAGAATGTGAAGAGATGTTCAAAAGATATAAGTTGCCATGGAATGATTCCATCAATTCTGAGCAGCCCTCATGGCGCGGTAACAGAATTGTGAACAATCATTTCATTGCTGAAGATCTACAATATGAACAAGGTAAGAAACATTTGAGAAAGACATCTTCAGACCAGCATTACAACAGGATAACAGCTGTCATGCAAGAACTTCAATGAATGTGGCTCACCAGATCACAATAAAACAGGTGAGCATTCTTTCACAGAGCCCCTTTATTACATACATTCTGATTACTTAAGTACTAACACTAAGATGCATTAAAACTGGGGTCCTCAATAGAGACAATATCATGTTCCTTACATAAGCTAACCATGACCTCAGTACTACAAAATGCATTAATAAAACTGGGGTCCCTTATAGAGACAACATCATGTTCCTTACATAAGCGAACCGCAACCTCAGTGCTATCTTGCTCAATAACAATTTTGGTATATTTTTAACCAGCCTTACTACCTGAAAGACGGGAAAATATTTATATTTTGGTATGGTATTTTAAACATTTAGAACTCCATAACCCTAACCGTAATCTTTTACCCCTATTTCATATGGTAGTATAGTTTTAATGTACTCACGCAAACTTTAAGTGGCTCCATTACAGATACTTAGGAAAAAACAAACTACTAAGGTTGCAAAATTTCTGTGCCATTAAGGAAATTTTTAATTCTTACACTCTTTGGCCTGAGTTGATTGCAATAAAACTTCCAAATAATTTCTAGCTTTTGACTCATTCAAGCTGGATGACAGACATAGTCTGGGGCTGTGAAGTTTCTATCCCTTCTGAAACTTCCGAAGCACCGAGAACTTTTATACACAGGGCACACAGGGTATGGCTATGAACATCACCGTCTACTTATAAAAGCTACAATAAAACAATATGGTGCTTCAAGTCCAAGTGTAGAGAAAAAAGAAATAGTGGTATTTTAGCATTCAAATTTCAATAGGGACTGTACTGACACATTTTCCTGCCTTTGTCACATTGGGGTCACTAAAAACTAACCTTTCCCCACCCACCCACCCTACTTCTTTTATACACAATATCATATATCTTTTCTTTACATTGTAAACAGTATTACATTCACAATCATAGCCACTGAAACATTATGGCAAAATAAATAATTTACTTTGATCAATAGCATGTCATTAAAATCACAGATTCACTTTAGGTTTCATAAAGAAGTTGATTATGGAAAAGAAAAAAGAGAGGACTTGTAAGATGATTTTACCCATACAACAGAACCAAAAGAGAATTATTCTACAATAAATACCCTTCAGAGCACTTCCAATCATAGTTACACAAGCACGAGGTCCTAACTAAATCAAACTAAGTTGTTTTGTTTTATCTTTAACAAAGTTAGAGTTGACACTTTCAGAAGAAACCAATGTTCCAACAGGTACTTAGGCTGTCTTGCACAGCTTTCTGTTCTTGTTTTCATTGCGGTTTAAGTTTTTTTAATAGTGTCAAATACCTACTGGTTCATGTTTAGTTTGTGTTGTTGTTTTCATTGTCGTTTCAGTTTTTTAATGGTGTGAAATCATTACTGGTTTGTGTTTTCATTTTCACTGATTTCTAATTAGCTAGAGCCATGAACAACTCTTGTATCTTTCATGCACCCTGCTCCTATAATGGGAGCAGATGTGGTTGATTAACATAGAATCACAGCCAACTGTTCTATTCTTACAAATCTAAAAATTAATTCTTCTATGGATGTTAATTTGATTTGTTTTGAATTTGACAAAGCTTAAAAAACAAAACATGGTCTTTATGAGAACTACCTATTTAGCAGTACATGTACTTGTAATCACATTCATAACAGAAGCATTGTGAGAACTGCATTAGAGAAATCATTGAATGGTTCATGTAATGGGTGATAAATGTGGAAAGTAATTAAGATGATATTATATTCCATAAGATTCTTTAAATTCGGTTGCGATCCTTAAAGTGAAGCATAAGAGGCAGAGATAATCAAATAGGTTTTTGCCTGATAGTACAAAACATAAACACAAGCCTTACATAAAATGTTTTTTTTTCCTGGAAAAAAATTGTTATAATGGAAGTAAAATACACAAAAATACATAGTAGTTAGTACAGGCAAAGATTGTGAGTAGTCAAACCAGTCATTCATAGTGTTACAGTTTTAGTGAAGTAGATTTTTTTATATTGATAGCAGAAGAAGCACACTCAGTCTAGGTTCTTTGACTTTCCCATTTGTAAAAATTGTCTTTTCCCTTTTAGTTATTTTTAGCCTAAGACCATTTATCCATTATCAGCCTCAATTTTGGTTAGAAGTTGATTACAAACTTTGTCAAGCCAATCATAACAATCAATGAAAGAAAATCTTCCTGGGTTCTTTTAGAGAAGACCTTTGTGTTTTCTCCTGTAAGTCTTCAATAACCAAAAAAGACATGTTTTGATAAGTTCATCAATCAACAATCAGGTATTAAATTTGAACAAGTGAATTGGACAAAAAATTTATTTTTTTTTTTTAAAAAAAAAGAGACTTTAGTCTTGCTCTGATATGATGATTTAATTTGCTGACTCATTATTGATGCCATGTAGCCCAACTGGGCAACAAAGCCAGGCTTATGGAGCCATGTGAACGCTAGGCAGCACAACCCTTTTAGTTAACACCACAGATTATTGTTCAGTTTGCTATCAAAATGTTTAATTGCAGGTTGTGAATTTTCCCTTGCTTGAAGTATGGTACAATAATTATTCAACCATAACATTGAGGCTGAAAGACCATAAAAAAGATTCCAGTCACATGGCCCAACCAATAAGGCCAGTAATTGAGGCCACATGTATAACCATGGCCCAAATTAAAACGTGGAACAAGTACACTGAGGCAATATAGGCTATAGCCTTATGAAACTGCAAGTACTGAAGTAGTGCACCAAGCAGATCAGCCGGCTCTGGAATTTCCTGCTGAGTTCCGTACCAAACCAATTCATTGGCTGCTCTAGAAGTCTTGCTTTCACATAAACTTTAACACACTGTTTACACTAGATGGCTGTGAATGGACAACTAACGTCTTAGAACAGCAATCAATGAATAAAAGGAAAAATTTTCCCTAGTTTGCCGCCCCATGCTGTGATTACTGACCATCTGCTGATTTGCAACAGATACTACAAGCCTAAGGGACCATGAGGGAAAGGGTCTGACCGGGTGGACGGAGAGATGAAAACTTTCACATATGCCTATAACGAAGAATCTGACATACATGAGGTAGCTGTGGGTGGTATGGGTGTTTGGTAGGCTGTGGGTGGTATGGGTGTTTGGTAGGCTGTGGGTGGGATGGGTGTTTGGTAGGCTGTGGGTGCAAGATTTTGACAGCTTCTAAATAACTGATGTTTCATGACCATGGCCAGAACACCCGACATTCGCGTACAGGTAAAAGGAGGCACTGAACACTTGAAATTATGTGTCAAGGCCTGTGCACAGTGACGTGTCAGCCATCTGTCATATTCATAAACAGATCCAGCCTCATGTCAATCAGTGTTACAAAGCTCGCCCATATGTATTCAAAGTGAAATGATAAAGTGTTCTTAAGGTGCCTGCATGATCTGAAGAGAAAGGAGAATGGGGTGGAGGGCTGAAGGGGCAGCGTTTGGCAGCTGTTTGGCTAACTAGTCCAATGCAAAAGTGGAGGGGGGGGTTAATCTAAGCTTTTGCTCACTTGTTGAATGTTGAAATAACGGGGCTTTATAAACATAAAAAGAAAACCAAGGAAAAACTACAAGACAGAATATCCTGAAAAAAAGTTCAATTCCAAAGAAAAATGCATGTAATCACTTTAAACACTTAAAGCTTTTGTGGAAAAGCCTTCAATAAATGGTTGCTATCATTTTTATCATTATTGTTAATTAAGGGAAAAAAGGAGAGTATACCACATATTGTTATGTCAATTAATATTCACATCTGACAAAGTTAGGCCAAGTTATAACCAACGACAAATATTACATGACAAAACAGAAAAAAAGTTCAAGTGACATATGAACATAAAGTGATATACAATATTGGTCAAAAGGGAAGTTTACTAAGATAAAAAAATGTTTCTGGGTTACACTTTCAGACATACCATTGTCGCAGCTGATTCAGACAAAAAAAGAGATGTAAATTTGACCGAAACAATTTTGTCTGCTTTGTATAAAATCATGGATTTTCTCCTCAAAATGACAGAAAATGCATCGCTTCAGTTTGTGAACAAACTACAAATCTCGCATTTGTGTATACTGGTTGCCATTTGCATAATAATTATTTTTCTTACTAGTACTACTGTATATATATGAGTTGCTTCAGATCTTCAGTGAGACAAAGTTGGTGCATGTGGTGCTTTTTAGATTTTTTTTTCACAACATCAAAGAGCAAGAAAACCAGAATTTACTATACATCGAGCTTTCACTAAATAACCACTCAAACCAAAATCCCTTTTTAAACTATTCATAATAGTTATGGACTACTTACTTGAACTGCTACTAAACTAAAGTATGCTCTTCATAGATTTTAGTTTTAATTAAACATTTACTCTGGCTCAGTAGATAACAGACACTATAAATGAGCTAAACTGGCTTGA
>BMAT01007045.1:135463-150976 GCA_019649035.1 Elysia marginata
TTTTGTTTTGTTTTTTAAATAGAGCAAGAACCTTCTTTGTGTGTGTGCGTGTGTGTACAGGAAGGGGAGAGGGTATACATACTATAGGGCCTAGAGTTTACCATTGTAGAATGGTAGATCTAGCCTTGAGATTTTCCGATACTCAACTCATCAAGGCCGTTCAGTGAGCTCACTGAGTGAAGTCAACATAATATGCCAGTGATCGCATGTGCAGGTCATTGTCCTTTCGCTTCAGTGTTGTGAAGCGATGGGGCAAGAAAAAATACTTGCACCCCTGCTAACTACTAAGATAGGGCAATGACCTGATGATCACAGGGCACCAACCTTTGCTCATTACATTTACAGTGCTGCGCTTGATTTACTGATACACCGCGAGTATTAGGTATAATTGCAGAAACTGACACACAGAAAAGAAGGAAGAAAGAACGGGTATCGGAGTTCAGTAGTTGACAAAACTAAATATTTTTCAGTCCGTCAATAAATTCAAGGAATTTTCCAGGACGGAATACAAAATCAAAGCACTTTTGTTTTCCAGGACTTTTTCGGGGAAACAAAAATTCAACTACTTTTCCAGGACCGCACGGGAACCCTGTCTATATCAAAATAAAACACACACACACACACAAAATAGAAAAAAGAAAAACAAAAACAAAAAAAAACAAAAAAAAAACCACAAAACAAAAAAATAGATCAAAGTAAACCAAAAAGGTCAAGTCTAGGCTTAGGGGTCACGTTCACTTACTTTTAATGGACAAGGGAGATAATTTTGCATGTTTATTTTTAATTTTCGGTAAACTCCCTTTGTTTCCCTACAGCGGGACCATGCCTATAGCGGGATTTTTCTTCTGGAACGAAAAATCCCACTGTAGTCATGTTCTACTGTATAGAGTCACTGCAAGCACAAGCATGAATGTATTTGATAGCATTGGTAGGGATACTGAACAGACTAGAGGATTAAAATATTGTGATTTCATTTAAGTTATTTAGAAGGTCACATTTTTTCAGTCAAAATGAAAGACAGTCTCTTAGAAAAAACACAGTCCACATTGACATGAATGTCTGTTACAGCAGTTGATTATGCTAGCAGATAGTAAAAAATAGATAAACCAGCAGTTACGCAGTATGTTTAGGGGTTTTTGTTGTTGTTTTTTTTTGACAAATGTGAATTTTTCTCTTCTATATCATGGTGGCCATGGCATAGCTGCCATATTGGATTTTCCCCCCAAAATTTGCTATATTTTGAAAGCCTAATCCTCCTGAAGTTAGTAATTGTGTACTTGAATGAACCTGTTCACTAAAAAAATTAAGAGCTGTCTTGGATAAATAAAGCCACTTTTTTTCACGATTTTCTTTTTTATTTGTTATACAAAGGGCAACAACCAAGATTTTTGTAAAAAAAAAACAGTTAAATTAACTCCTGTTCAAATTATTTAAATTTGACTCCTTTAAAATGGAATCTCAAATTAGATCTCATAAGAATGTATGATTTTCTTTTACAAGTAACACACACAAATCAATTAATAGCCCTTGTTCTCCAATTGTCGAACTAAATCCTTAAAAATTTACTATAGCTAAACGGATCCATTATAGATAGATAAACTATCAAAAAGGAAATTGTCGTAAAGGCTTATTTCATAGCCAAACCTTTATTTTCTGTAATGACTAAGCTTACCACTGGATGAGGGACACAAGCCGTTCACAATTGTTGATGAGTTAAGAAGCTGAGATGAAGCAGAGTCCTGACAGAAGAAAAAAAATAAAGAAAAAACTGAATTGCGAAAAAAAAATATTTTCAAATAGGTAGTGAACAGTCGTGAGCTGATACTCATATATAAGAAGTAAACAATACTCGAATCTTAGAGCTTTTAAGTTTTTAAGAAGACAGGTGCGGAAACTTAGTCTCTATACATACATAAAATTGAGGCTCTAATCGGTATCTCAAAAGTGCAGGGCCAGTATAGAAGTTAGAACTAACTATGAGACTTCCCCTCCATCCATCCTCCCCGGGACTTATGTTAAAGACACCAGTCAAAGTCGAATTGACTTCAAGAAAACAGCTGCCTTTATGCAAATTATACTAAGCAAAGCAAAGACAAAAGATGACAGTTGTATGTATTGTATGATACTTCAGCTTTCTTGATAGATTAAATATGAGATTTGAAACATCCTTACTGGCCTATATAACTCCTGTCAAAGCTAGTGGCAGTATTCAGCTGCTGAAACTTTACGAATAATTTGCTTATTTTAAAATGTTGTTTAGACCAAAGTTTATTACCATGTTGGTGAAAACCTATTATTTTACTTACAGCAGATATTACTTGAGAGTTACCAGCCATAGAGGAAGTGATTGCCACCAATGTTGGAGTAGTTCCGCCAGAGCCAAGAGCCACAGAGGTCAGGACCGCCCCCTGAAGACTGCTGCTGTCCATGAGAACTGTGTTGGGGGGCAAGTTTAGACTACCACTTGGAATCAGCTTTATTCCCTCCAGAGCACTGGCTGGCAGTTTGGACGAGTTGGCTGCCAGTGTCACATGGTGAGACGAAGTTGATGAGGATGAAGAGCCTGACTTGGTAGAGGAACTCCTTACTCTTTTTGCTGGCCTGCTCGATGCAGAGGTTGCTGTGGACGTTGTGGTCACTCCTCCAACGCCTGCCAGACTTAGAGTGGCCCCAGCCAGGCTTCCAGGTGATGTGATAGCTGCTGGATTAAAGTTATTGAGCACCAACGTTTGGCCCTGGCTTGCCGCAATTTCTGCTAAGTGGGCACCAGAAAGGTTCATATACTGTCCGTTAACAAGAGAGGATGAGTCAATACTTGTCAACACCAGGTTGAAATCTTTAAACAAATTATTTTTACCGTGGGTGGTTGAAGAGGCTGCAGCTGCTGTGCCAGACGTTGAAGATGATCCCCCAGTACTGGTTCTAGAGGCAGTCCCTAAAGACGATGTGTTAAACTGACTGAGGTTGGCATTGGGAATGGTGATAAAGTTGCCTGTTTGATTATGTTGGTTGTGAGAGCTGATGACCCCTGATAAGCCTGCCTGGTGCGTGACAGCAGAAGTCCCACCGATGCTAACAGAGGCAACAGAGACGCCAGGAGCTAGGGGTAGAGAGCTGTTGCCATTAGGTGCTGCCACCGCTATAAGTTGCTGCCCATTACTACCACCTGAAGCTCCACTGCTTCCACTTCTTTTCCTTTTACCGGGGTTGGGCATGTTGGAGTTGTGAGGTGAGGGCGAGGCACTTGGGCTGCGGGATAGGTTACCGTCCCGTGACTTAACTGACCAGTTCAAGGCAAGGCCTGACGGGGATGCGCTTGGACATGCCACTACAGGAGCAGAAGCCAGAGACAAAGATCCTCCCACAGTGGCCGGAGTTAGATTAATGGTAGGCAATGTTAGGGGGTTTGAGCACACAACTCCTATTGGTGAACCAGGTGTTTTTGATTTAGGCTTTAACATAGGCTTGGCAATGTTGACTAGACTGGCACTCATGTTGACAGAAGATGATTGAGCGATTGCAGAAGCTGTACCACTGGTATCCACCATATTAAAGTCATATGGATCTTGAGAGTTTCCTTGCAACTGGGAATCCTTTGGTAAGTTTGACTCCACACATAATTTTCTATGGAGGAAAATTAAAACCATTTCAGAACTTCAAAAGTTAATCAAATGAGCAACTTATATCCCATGGCAAAGAAATTCCAAGGGCAAGCATAGCAAAAAGTTGAAAGTGAAAAAAAAAACTTCCTTTAGAATTAAAAAAAAAAAAAAAAATTTTTTTGTTTTTAAAGTTCTTCATGTACAGAGACAATCTCTTTGGAACCAAGAGCAAAACTAAGAAAGGAATTAAAAGTAACAGCAATTACATCAAAGCCATTAATGATTAAGAGCTTGAATAAAAATGGATTCAATTAATGCAAGTGGCTACTAACATGCCTGAAGATCATTGAGGTTTTTGTATCATTTCATTAATCAACCAAATCCATCTTGCTATATATATATTTACATAGTCCCCCTTATTTTAAATTTTAATTATCACATTTGGCGATTTGCACTCAACACTGACCTTTTATCAATTTTCATAACTTTACCCCCATCTTCCTTCCTCCCATGTGCATTCTTTCTCTCTCTGCTTAGCCCAAATGTTAAAAAAGGGGATAATAGTATTAATACAGAATTTTGTTTTGCTGCTTCTCATATTGACCGGGAAAGATATACTTTCGTTCAATAAAACCTTCCTAAGGGAGTATGTTCCCATCTCCTCTACCTTGCACAAATGGTGTCTCTTCTAGTGTACACATTAGGAAAGGTTTGCATGTGACATTTTTCAAATTCAAGCTGATAAACCAGTGTCAAAACTCTATAGAGAAGATCCTTTTAATTTGAAACACGAAAAAAACAAAAAAACAAGCAAAAAATTCTCTGAGTTTTAATAGGAGAGTTTTTATAAAATTTCCGGATATTATGTACATAACAATCTGATAGTTGTTACATGTACTTACTTGTGAGGCGGGGGATTTAATTGTCTTTCTAGCGCACTGAGAAATGCTGCTCTGACATAATCCATTTTTCTTGAGAACAGGAGGGAGCCTCTGTCATTTAGCCTTCCTCCAAACTGACAGATCTGAAACAAAATGTTATTACATTTTTAAACTTGTCCTATGTTTCAAGTCCATTTCTGTTAAGAAATGATACATATATATTACACGAGAAAACATTCTTAAAAATTCCTCTTTAAAGATTAAAGAAAAAGGCTTGAAATGTTTGATTTATTTTTTGTACTACTTACAGCCATTGGTTTTGCATGGTGGGGTAAATAGCTAGGATCAGGTTTGGCCTCTTGAGTATCTGGAGCAGCGACCTGTTGTTCACTAGTGGGTGGTGGCTGTGAGGGTTTTCTGGCAGGTTCTCGTTTGATTGTTGAATCTTCTTTGACGGTTATCACAGGTGGCAAAATGGCTGAGGATGAAAACCTGCAAGAAGAAGGGTTGAATTTAAATTCATTTGGAAACAATCAGGAGTTGAAAGACTTCATATGACAAAATGCAAGGCAGAGTAGAATATAGTACATCAGTAACGCATCTCTAGATAAATATTTGAATTTTGCATATATGCAATGCTTTTGAGTTTTCGTCTTTTATTTTATTAAAAAAAATTTTTAACATTGTTTTTGATAGCCTGAAAATTGGAAACACACAAATCTGGCATAGCTGCTAGACACTGGTTAACTTGTCCCAGTATTTTGAAACATCAAACCATTTCAGTACTCATTAATTACGTTAAGACAAATTCATCATTTGTGAGAGCTTATTTACAAAAAGTGACAAGTGCTTGGTATGAAGGTTTTCTCAATATTTCAAGTGGTTCATTAAAAATTTTTTACTCAAGTCTAAAAAAATTAGATCTCATTCATAAACATTGGATTGATTGATTGAAAGATATTTTACAAGCCCAATTCCACTTCAAAGGTGCTCTCAGGGCTTGGGTCCCAATGACAATGTACGGGCTGCCACCCAGAGACTAGCGGGGATACCATGACTTAGCCTCAGCCGGTCACATTATACAGACATCGACCCAACCAGTGGGGGCCCGGACTGTGCTCGGCTGAGGCCTCTACCAACTGAGCTATCTAGGCCCCCCATAAACATTGGAAACATTTAAACCGAAAACCATAATTTTACAAGTCTCTTCTTTGTCTTTGTAACCATTCATGCGATAAACCAAAATGCTTCTAAGCAGCATCTGAAGTGTCCAATCCCTCTGTCTTTCTTTTTGTTTTACCATTTATTTTGTAACTTGAGGAAGGGGAAGAACACCACCGAGCCCTTGCCGGACTATTGATTTAAAACTAAATCCACAGCCTGTGGCGCATACCATTAGTGAATAGGGAATGGGGGAGAAAGAAGCCAGAGTGGGGAAGAGAGGGGGAGGGGGCCAGTTGAGGTTGAGACCTAGTCTCGCTTGTGCTTGGATGGTGTGTTTGGTGAGTGGTCTCGCTTTGTCTGTGATAGTGAAACAAGACTGACAGTGATGTAAAGCAACTCAGCCAACGAGACTAGAACTTTTCTAACTGATGCAGTGATGGGCCCCAAACATAGAGTGTGTAACTACACAAACAAAGACTGTATAGATGTAGAGAGGCGTTGAGCTAGGCTAATCAAATTTATTGAGCTTTGTAACCTCTCTCCAAATAAAGACAACCGTGCGTGCCTATAAAACATCGTCACACTGTCACTGTCGGTCAGCACAGTTATATTATAATCTCTGGTCTTACTCTTAGTCTCAGTTTTAGTACTGGCGCTTTTCAGTTCCTGTTAACCATGCATTCAGTCAAGATTTAAAAAAGAAAGCACACTGCCTACGCGATTGAATTTAAACTTCAAATCTTATTCAAAGTGAAAGGAAAGAAGTTAACAAAAACGGAAATCTGCAAGAAACAGCTTCCCAAACTCAACGCTGTCTACAATTTTGAAAGACAGAGAGAAGCTACAGAAGGCCCGTGATGACTCGAAATTATGGCCGGCTACAATTGTACAAAGAAAATGAAACTTTGCAGCCACGGAAAACTAGAGGATGCAGTGTTTGCCTGATTTTGCCAAGCAATTCCCTATGTCATGCATTAAGCGCAAATGAGAGTATGAATGGAGGGAACATATTTATTTTCTAAAAGGAAAAAAAAAAGAAAAAAGACAAAAAAAAAAAAACAAAAAAATAAATAAAACAAAAAAAAACAATCCACAATGAACAAATAAACACACATTAAGTCCCTTGGCTTTAATGATTGAAAAATGCAACGGGAGACAACTTGTGATAAAAACGCATTAGTAGTTTTGTTGCTCGATTATTGCCCTTTAAAATTTTTGCTAAAGAACAGACTTATTTTAAACTGAAATGGATTAGAAGGACCCCAAAATTTTAGTTTAAGGGTATTCTACTGTAGTTAAATTTCCAAATTCATTACTATTTCAGGTTCAACATTTGAGTACTTTGGCAGTCATTCTGGCACTTAGCTACTGAAATTGATACTGGATGGCAGCTTTGATCTGCTCTCAACAAGTCTTTACCTCTGAAACATATTCCTTGGTTTGGTCGTTGTAGTCGGAACAGAGGACAACGGTAACTTGGTCTGCAAGGTGCTCACTGCACTTCCACACGGCACAAATTTCCCATCCTTCAGAGCAGGGGCTATAGGGTGCTGTTTTAGGGTGGCGAGGGAGGAGTTCATTATGCTTGGTGATATCAGAACCCGTTTCTGCGGTGATCCAGGCAGGCCTGTTGCTGACGCTGCTGATGGCTGATTATGGACCTTAGACTTGAAGACGTCATTGGCTGCTTTATGCTCCTTCAGCAAGTCATCAAAAGATTTACTCCTCCCACTTACAGCTCGTCTCAAAGAGAGGGCATGAGTCTGGGGGGGGGGGGCGGTTGACAATATTGGGATACAGTGGTAAATTTCTTACACAGCGCAAGCCACAGACTGAAATGCTTACCCCACGGATGTAAATCACCAATAAAAAAATCTGAACATGGTCCGAGACAGTCACTCTTATTATGTACACTTGTTTTTGCTGAAAATAATATTTTTTAACAAGAGCTATAGATTAGCATGAGGAAGCCAAGACTCTAATGGGCCTTAAGGAGTGGGAACAGTATAAGTTGGATTAATGCTGTATTTGTAACTTTTTAAAAATTACGATGATTTTACAATTTGAGCTTAAATGCAAAATTTATTTTTGAACAAGCTGGAATCAAACTAAATCTAAAGGATGAACATCCCCTGGTCCTATTACCTTGGTAAACTATAAATTAAAACCAAACAAAAAATAGAAGTTAGGTTGAAAGAAACATGATGTACATTCAAGTAGGCTTTTTATTCAAAGAGATTAAAAATTTGCAACTTCTGACCACATGCGCTGGCTTTGATTTTTGAAACTTGAACCATTCTTTAAATAATGATCACAAAACAATTTTAAAATCGTTCTTACTCATATTATAGAAATCTCAATAAGGGTAGAGTTACCTTGCAAGTGAGTGATCTTGTGCAATGCTTTCCAGTCTCTGATATCAAGACACCACAGTGCTTATTTGCATCGTACTCTCGATCTGAAGGGATTTAAGGCTAAAATCTTACAATTTGATAAAATAAATGTCAAATAATAAAATGAATTACAGCAGAAATATCTTTATACACAACATAGAGAATTCTTGACAAAAAATCCTAGTGGGTAACTGAGCTATTTTGAGCATAAAAACAACACACTGAAAAAGACATTGCCAAATTCACATGTAGAATATTAGCATGCACTTTTAAAAGGTTTTTAAATGTTAAACAATTAAACACAAATTGAAGAATCAACGTATGTGACATTTCTTTTTAAATTGTATGCCTTAAAAATATATTTTACCTTTGCAGGGCAAGTTCTTTTTCTCTTTGTGATCCTTAGATCCCTTGGCACTTTTGACAGCAGAGGCTGGTTTAGGAGTCATGGAAACAGCAGAACTAATAGTCATCATAGGGGCAATCATGACAGGCTTTGTGAGGGTTGTAGTAGTGACGAGAGTGGTGACACTTCTTGTGCTCACAGGGGTATCGGTTGAAGTTTTGGTGACTGTAACATGCATTGGAGTAGGGACGGCAGATGGGGTAACACTGGCTGGTGACATAAGAGACACAGCCGTCTTGAGAGAGCCATTGATCAGAGTAGATATCTTGGAAGAATCCATGCCTCCTAAAACACTTCCTGCTTTTTCACCCGACAGCTCTAGCTTTGGGTCAGTCTTCTGAGCTGCTGAGGGTGCTGCTAATTTGGACAGTTTCTCAACTTTGACTACCGGGTTTGAGATAGCGCTTGAAGAACCAGAGCTGCCCGCGCCACCAGATGAGATTCTGTTTCCAGACTTTACTGATTTTATGGGGCTTATCTTCATACTGACACCAAGCCGGGGCGCTGGACTGTTTTTAACAGATGCTGGTACTTGCTTCAAGCTTGCTTTGGTTGGTGGTCTCCCAGAGGAGACAGGTTTAAATGTCCCACTTGCCTGCCTGTCTAATGATGGCGCCGAACTACTCTTTGGTAAAGGCGTGGGTAAAGATGTAGACTTGGATGGCAGAGGCATAAGTAGTTTCTTGCCTAGCTCCGAATTCAAAGCTGAAGCTGGGATGGTACCCAAACTGCTGAGGTTTGTTGAGCCATGGCGTGTTTCTAAATATACAAATAAGAATGGAATAAAACAAACAATGTGAGAGGTTGACATTTATTACCATTTGTATGTTGAAGAAAGAACAGAGAAATTAAGACTGTCTAAGTGTTGTATGTACATAGAAAAAAGGCAAAAAAAGTACGGTTTTTCACCACACTTGGGAAAATGCCACCAACAGGTATGAAAAATCTACATAGTTTTTACCTATATGCTGCTTGAGAGCTTGTGGTTTCACCAGCAGTTTGCATTTCTCACACACAACTAGGCTGAACTCTTCACGAGATGGGCAGAAACCGAAGAGACCCATATCTGTGTTGGTAATACAAGGTAGCATTTTAATTCATGTATAAGCTGATTGTATTAAATTGTTGAATTCATCTTTGGATTAAAAACAATAAGTCTATTGCAACTAAAAAAAACTTTTGCACAGCAAAACAAAAGGCTAGGAAAACCAGACATATTGTTTGAGATACAATAGACAGAGAACGGAGTTAATAGATGAATTAAATTCATAAGTTTTTAGTTTGAATAAGGGCACTATGCTTGCATAAAAATTAAAATGTAACCAATGAGTGACCTAAATAAGTAAATGGTAGATATGCCCTCTGTACTTTCATAAACATTTGATTTCTTTAACTAGTGATAAAATCGTAACAGTGACAAAGAAAAATATTAAAAAGCCCATGTGAAAAAAAAAAATTCAAATTTGAGGGCTGCCACAGATACATTTACCACAGTAAAATCTCTTAACACCAGAGTTTTGGGTTGTGTAAAATGTATTTTGGTTGGCAGGATGTTTTTTTTTAATTAACAACGGTTGAGGGGGTCAGGGGTGGAAGGACAGGTTTATTGCTGGCTAAAATTTAGAACCTTGCCTTTTAAATTCTTGAAAATGTAGTGTTTGGTATTGGTATTTTTTTTATCTGCTTGCAGTTGCAGATCAGTGTTTTTTCTGAATTTATTCTCATCAATTGTTCACAGAATCTCAAGTTCAAACTTGACCAAAAGGCAAAATGTTTTTTCGATGTCTTTAAATTGATATTTTGAATTTGATTCACATTTGATTAAGGACAGTCTAGAAAAAGAATTGAGAGTTGAACAGTTGGTGGATCTAATTGCACTTTCAGAGTAGAAAGAAAAGCTTAGTTAATTGTCAGTGCAAATGACTAAACTGGGGTAGTTCTTTGCTTGTACCATGAGTGCCACTATACAATTTAAAAAAGGAGGAACTGTTACTAGCTTTTACAGATGATGCGACCGCCAAAAGCAGGGCTTTCATCGGGGGGTGCGGGCGCATGCTCCCCTGGAAATTTATTTTAATTACCCTAGAAGAGAAGCTATTTTAGAGTATTTGGACAGTAATTTACTTCTTATTTAATAGTTGAATGTAATCACCATAGCAGTGAATTAGTCTTTAACCCAAAAAATTCAATTTTCTTTAGGCACTTTGCTAGCACTAACAAACACCTACAAGTGCATTTGATTGGAATACCTTAAATGTGATTTCCATAGAAATGAAGGGACCTGGTGCTATAACACATGCAGTCCCAACATATCTCAATATGTAGGCACTCACCAAAACCTGATTCCTTTTATCAAAGAATTCTCTGGAACCATTTTTTTTTTTTTAATATAATTATTTGTTTTGAGCTGAGATCTGAATTCAGGAAGTTGCATTCAGTGCACCCTGTAACATTTCTTTAAAATTTTTAATTGTTATAAAAATTTATTCTAGAGCTATCTGATAGAGGTTAAAACAAAGAACTAAATACATATACAAATATCGTTATTTGCAGTACATTAGGTATAAGATGCTTTAAATTCTCATTGCTGGTTTATTTAGATCTCTATAGCTTTTTCCATTGTCCTTGGCAGATAAAGATTTGTAGATGTTATGGCTATCAGTTCACACCAACATGTGTATTCCTCTTCCTGTCTAAAATAAATTTGTATCCCCAAGGGAAAAATACAAGTCTAGATAAGATCTTCTACTTAGACAGTGGGTGACAGTTACTGTAGTGGATAGCAGAAAAAATCGGAAAGGTCAGAACTTAGCAGAGTTTCCACTATTTAGCGGAAAAGTAGCACCTATGTTTTACATTCCCTTAGTTTTCCTGAGAGGCTTGAACAGAGGTTTTGTTCTGAATCTGAAGAGAAGTTAGCCATAAGAAACTTTTTCTCTTAATTAGTAAATATAGAGCCTTCAACAGCAAAGCGGTAAATCAGTGATAACTGTCAACCCCTCTCTCTTTTCATCATGGGGCTATGGTACTGTAATCCCATCAGAATTAAAATGCATTTAATATGTCTGAAAAACTGATCAAACAAGTAACAAGCAAACAGTCATGAAAACACAATTTAACACTCTTGTTGGTATGAACAGTTGATCCATCTCAGTGTTCCTACTCAGCTTTGTTTGTAAGCCCAGGCTAAGCTTGATCTGGCGACCAATAGTTTGAGGCTTGGGTGTAGTAATGTAGATCTAGGGAATCTCTTCTAAGTCTTATCTGCTTTGTTGAAGTGAAAATAAAGCAAGCAAGGAAAAATGTTTTGATTCAGAGGCAGTGACCCCCAAAAACCATTTTGGTTTTCATGCACAAAAAAGTACAAAGACAAAGACAGACTTCGCATTTTTTAAAAAATGATTTTTTTCAGTACTCAGTTATTAAGTTTAGCAACTTTATTTTCCACTTTAAAGAGATTATACTGTACTTTTTGACAATAAATAAACCAAAGCCAAAGTATAGACATGATATACATGTGGACCTCATGTTGAGTCTTTATTTTTCTGAGGAATTTTCTCTCTCTCAACAACAATTTGTGATGAGGTAAATGGTTCTATAAGAATACTCAACTAAAAAGCAGCATTAAAGACGTCTTTATGACCAGAAATAGGCCAGTTTCTCCTAAAAATTTAGTTTGCTCTGAGCTCTTCCTACATTTATAAATCAAATTTCTTTAAATTGATATTTAAATAAAGAGTAAAGACCTACCGAATAGGCGTCTAAAAGAGCTAAAATTGAACAGCTTGGAATGTAGAATGCTGAAATTGCCTGTACCGAAAACAATTGAATTATAGCTTTGCATCCTGCTCTTCTCTAAATTTTTCAAAATGTTGAGGAAAAAATCCTGTAACACTGCGTTAGACAGCCAAAGTCTTTGCTGCTCAACACTACTCAGTTTGAAAACTTACCATTTCTGCCCAATTTCATACTGTCACTTGCATTTCTGTTGTCTTCTTTCTCCGGTTCATCTTCCTCTGAAAGAAGGATTTAAAAATGTTGAAAGATAATTAGCTACCATAGATGAAGAATTTAACTAATTTGTATTTATAAATGAAGCGTTAAATTTGGCTGAACATAAAGGTAGGGGCTTCGGTTGATCTGGTAGAGTTGAATGTAAAGCATCTGGTGAGAAAACTGACATCAACGTTCTATGTGCCAAAAGTAAAAAAAATATAGTTGTCTTGACCAGTACTTCCTGTCTGTTTTAAACCAAGTGAAACTGAAATGGATTTTCCAAAGCATACATTACCATTTTATTTCTTTGAGAGAATTGCAGATTTTTTTGCTATTCAAAAAGGTAAAAAGTTATATGATTATATTCATGTCTACAATTCCTTCTAGTTCTTGAGGACCTACTGCACAACAGTATGTCTGTGGTGAAAATTGTTAAAATCTAGTTGCGCCTAAGTATTTTTATAGGCACTTTCAGAAAATTCCCATCAAAAAGCTATTTACCATTTTAACAATAACATAATTTATTAACCATATATATGTAAGTCAATATGTGAACTTGAAAACAAATGTTCAATCAAAAAGATTGCAAGTCTATTGGTTCACTTTATTTTATAAATATTTGTTTCTCTAAACCCTCTAATTGCAAAAAGAAAAAAAAAACCACTAAAAAGTTGCTTTTCTTGTGGACATGGCATACCTACAATCTTAAAGGTACTTAATCTTAGACCTATTTTAATGTTCACCTTAGATTTTATAATGTTGCCTACATTTAGAGGCTGTTTGAGCATCTATTTTAGAGTCGACTTAATGATCTTGAATCTAAGTCTAGATCTACACCTGCCAGGGCTTCAAGAGTGATTAATAAATTTTGAACAAGGAAACATTCCACAAGACCTTGCCAAAACATGAAATAAAAAACTAAACAAAAGGCTCAGATAGCATATAAATTTGTGACAGTTCCTGTCACTATATGGGATTTAGAAATATGCTTCTGGTTTTAAAAAAATTTAATTGTTTCCAGATTCCACATTAATGATTTATGAGATCAGGCATAGACTTTAAATACATCAAATCAATCCAATATTTATGCCTACAACTTAATCCAATTTTGTGAATTCAAATGTAAATATGTTCAAATTAGATTTTCTAGATCTAGATCTAGTGACTCCAAAAAAGCTTTGATAACAATCAGTTAGAAGTGGCTAGGTAGACCAGGATTCTGTGGCTTAATCCAGGGATCGGCCCGCTGGTGTTAAAAACGGGTTATCATCCCCTTCATTTCGTCTGTTGTGTCAGCGGGCCAATGCCAGGATTATCCCGATTCTGTAATGTGGGTGAAATTTAAAATGTGTAATCTAGCTAACCTGGGCCTAGAATCTTGCTCTAGATAAGGTTTGCTTTAAGTTCAAAATATGTGGACCAACTATCTATATTTAATATCTAGATTCTACTTTCTAGATTACCTAAAATAGATTTACGGATTCAAATGGGCCTACATGCACTCCTTGGCTTAGTCTAGTAAAGATCTAGATTCTAGATCTAGATCTAGGCCTAGAATCTAGATGCTGAGATGGATGGTCTCATACTTTTCAACCTCTAGATCTAGATTTAACAGTGTACCAGACATGTCTAAAATCTACTATAGGATCTGTATTCTATGTGAACTATATTTAAATCTAGATTTGAAAAGTTAATCAAGATTCGGTATATTTAGAATCTAGAAACTAGAGTCTAATTGTGGCTAGTTTGTAAAGTGAAGTCAGGATAGACTATAGAGCTAGATCTAGACAAGAGTATCTAAATAGATTGCGCGGCCCAGTCGTCATGGCGAGCTGAAGGTAACGACTTGGTCGTAAAAATTAAAATAAGTAAATCATTCCAAATATGCAATACTTAAGTCTTGACTTACGACTTTCAGGGCCGGAGGACATAAGTTCTGTAAAGGCTGACCATTGTTGACCAATTATTAGCGACGGACTTGTGTCCTGGGTCGCCATTTTTATTTTCTTGTTGCTTTCCGTCGACACGGAAATACCCGAAATTGACGTCACATTCGGAACCCGATGGTTGACACAACACTCGTCTGCAACGTTATTTTACTCGTTCGAAATAATTGTTGATAGAATTAGAAAACTGCATTTTCTGTTGAACTCAAGGACCGATCTTTCCCGCACAGCAATATCACTCACACTCAAAAACCAAAAGGACCGGGACAAACTAATAAAAATTACACAGGAGATAAGCCAGTGGAGTGAACTTGCAGCAAAAACACAAGAAGGTGCTAAGGCGTCCCCATCGGATGACTTAGACGCGAGTGGCAAAAGGTCGGATGGTCAGAATTAGACAAACTTCCATTAAATTTGTTTTATTCAGAGATGGAGGAGGGGGCAGAAAGAAAACAAGGTAAAATTACGAGGCCAGGCCCCTTAATCAAAAGAAATTTATATATAGCGTGGCCCAAAAAAACACCCCCGACTTTGGAGCCGCATATCTCTGATGGTCTTTGTGCAAGTTGTCATATAGTTTCGGCATATTATATGATGAATCAACTATCATTACAATAACACACCAAATGTCAATGAAATCCAATGCTGAATAAGGAAACGACAGATGTTCAAGAAAAGCTACCAAAACTCTCGAAAAACGAACATCGAATCCGCACCAAAGCTGTCTTGCAATCCGCGCTGCGCACCCCGAGAGCACAACACTAACGCACTGTACAAAGATTTTTATTGTAAAAAGTGATCTGAAGTCAAAGCCCTGCAAACGAAGTCAGACTAGCAGAAAAACAGAAAGTGTGAAAGAGAAAAGACGTCTTTGGTCGCGGCGCTTTCTGAACAGATTTACCAATGAAGATGTCAAGCAAATTATCTTCACAAATAAATTTTAATCTAGAAATCGCCAAAAATAGACAAAGTGACGTTCTTTGCGAAAAAAAAAAAGTCGTACATCTCTCTGCAACGGTTATGGTTTCTGCTGGCGTGTGCTGGAATGGCAAAACCGAGATAGTTATCCTTGATATAAAATCTTTAAAGGTCAGTTCAAAGAATTGCATCTCTCCTTCCCTCATG
>BMAT01007045.1:164494-175291 GCA_019649035.1 Elysia marginata
ATGTAATTTATGTAAAACTATGCTGATGCGTTCAAAACAAATTTCCTTAAAAAGGGACAAATAAAATTATCTTATTTTATAAATCTTATCTTTTAGTATTAAATTGAACAGGAGTTGCAGTAGGAGCTGTGTGGATAAGCAGGTCAAATATTTTTAAAGTAAGGTCTATATTTTAGCTCTAAAAATAGCGACGAAACAAGTCAGCTGTCGCCTTTACGCCTTTGTCAGACAAAAAAAAATAAAAAACGTGTATGACACAAAGTTTATATAAACATGGACAGGACTATCACTTAAAGAGAAGCGATAATATTATTATAAACATATATCTTTCTATCCTTATTACCACCAGGTCTTGCTGTGATGTCCATGAAACATCACAAAGGTGTTAACTCCATGGGATACAGTTTTATGAGACAGGTATATTTTTTTTTTACGCCAATTACATACATGTACAGTGAGACATGAAAATCTTGAACTCTTAAATATTATTGGGAATTCCTGGAAATGGGGCAAGATTTGAAAAACAAATGGCAAATTTTCTATTGCATTTTGATACGTTGATGGACCTGGCAAAATTGGAAGCTTTTATAAAGATGTAAATGTATGTTTAAAAAAGAAGGAAATAGAATAAAATTTCTTTATATTGTTTTGAAAGACTAATGTGTGGTCATCAGATATTGATTGCATACATTACCTTCGTTTTACAAGCAGATTAGTACTGTCGTGGTGATTTTTATTCATGGTCACCTCTATGTTTCTCCCTTGAAACAAAAAATAATCAAAAAAGCTTATAAATGGCAGCTGCTGGTGCCTGTTGCAAACCCATAGACCGACTTGGTAATTATGCAAGAGTTTTGCTTAAAACACATGGCCAGCCTGGTGCAGTATTGCCTGTAGGAGCTAGATGTTTTCACAGCCATATTGTGCCAGACATTCATTGCCGTTCTGCTTTAAAACCAAAGATGTCCCAGATAGTTGTTTCACTCTGCGCAAAGAAACTGCGTTTCTATGGTGGAGACAATTTAAATCGAAGTTGAGGATTCTAATTGTTGTTTTTCTTTTTAATTTCCAGTTTTTGGAATCTATGGAGGAACTGAGGCTCCAAGACCATATCCGTGCTCTTGTTCTGCGCAGTGATGTCCCCAAAATTTTTTGTGCAGGCGAGTGTTTCCAGGAAAAATTTTTACTGATCTAAATCAGCCCTATTCTCCTTGTCTTGGTTGGGGAGCCCCTCTCTCTCCACTCTTTTCTCCCCCTCATCATTTGCTATTCACTTTCTTTAAAAAACTACTAGTAGATTTATGTATATATTCATGAAATATTTTAAATCCATTTTTTTCGCAAGTCTGAATGATGGCTGCCAAAGACATTAAGTTATTAAAGATAAAAAGGCAGAAGGTCTATTTTCAAATACAATTTCTTTTGATAAAACACCAAACACAGAAAAGAGTAGGCCTACAAGCTGGGCAACTGTGCAAGCTAAATTAAAGATTTGTTTGCTGTTACACACATAACTTACATATGCATAGGCCATACCTTCGTTCTCCGTCCCAACTCTGCTTAAGTGAAAGGTCCCATGAAAAGGACTTGCATATAACTCAACTCTTATTTAACTCTATGTTATTGGTCATAACCCCTGGAGATTGACTCAAGCAAAGTTGAATATTGAACAACTTGTATGAAGGTTTTTCTCAACTTTTCTGTTCCAGAAAAATTTGCATATATTATTCAGAAAAAATTGATTCGAAGATATTACTTGGCAAAGTATGTTTCTGTAGAGTTAAAAATTATCTGATCAATAATGTGACCTTAATTCTATCTTGTTCTATCTCCGTTTTTCTAGATTTGCGCCAAAGCCATTTTAAATCTCCGTGTACACATTAAAACAACAATTTCAAATTGAGGTAAAGGGTTTCAGTTAGTACTAAGTCAGTTTAACTGTTTAAAATACGCTATCAAAGAAAGATTTTTTGTCCCTCTTTCAGGTGGTATGACCAGTGCGTCAAAATGGTAGTTAGAACAAGACAGCGCTGTGAGCGCCCGTTCCTTTAGTCCTTGCTGATCATCAAACAATCAGCATCTCAATAAAAATAGGAAGAAAGGTTTTGTTANNATTATCCACCATCTTATCTGTTTAGTGTATTTTGTATGGGATGTAAGGATGATTTGAAGGTCAGATGAGAGAGGAAAAGGCCAATCATCAAGTATGGGTGTTTCCAATATAGGCAGCAAGGCACAGTGGTTAGTTCATCGGACTTGTCATCCGGTGATTGAGGGCTGGCTTCCTGACCATGCTATGTTGCAATTGCCTTGGTAAACCAATTTACCTTAACTTTCCCTAGTCCACCTACCTGGAAAATGGGTACCCAGCTAAAGGCAATGCTTGAATTTGTGATATGCGCTTGCAACACCCTGCATATGGGTCAAGATTGTCTTTCATCAAATGTAGGCTCCTACTGGTCTCCTCGGGCATAAGTAGTACTGCCCTTGTGGCAACACAGTTATGCTGGGTAATGAAGCCAAAGTTCTCAAAAAGGATTAATATTGCGTATTGAAAAATAAATATAAAAATTAGTAGACACCACTGTAAGCTTACATCATACAGCACTCACAGTTTTAGGTAGGAGAAACTCCTTTTACTTTTCTGTTGATCATTGCACTTCCAGGTGCTGATCTAAAGGAGAGGCTGGTGATGCCAATTCCTGAAGTGTATGGGTTTGTTGCGATGCTGAGACGAGCTGTCACAGAGTTGCACAATCTTCCGATGCCCACAATTGCAGCCATTGATGGAGCTGCGCTGGGAGGTGGATTAGAAATTGCACTGGGCTGTGATCTTCGTGTTGCTGGTTTGTGTTATACTATTTTTCTGCTATACTATTTTAATTATGTTGATCATCATGTGTATTATGATACTTGTTCTTATCTTTCTAAAGTTGAAAAAAAAAATTCAGAAATGTTTCTTACTTTGTACGGTGGTCAGTAAATATAGGGGAAAAAGGAGTGGTCAGTAAATGTAGGGGCGAAAGGAGGTAAATTTTTAGATATATTCAGTGTTGAGAACAGCTTATCTTTTGTTTTCTTTATCCATCATAACTGTACTATATGTATTTGTTATTCTGCAGGTTTTGTGCCCTTGCAATATCAATTTTAAAAGTCACTATTCAATAACAAAATCATCATGGGATAATTAAAAACAATAGGCTTACAAACAATATCTGCGCTTTGCATAAGCATTCAATATTTCAAAAGGCTCAACGATATTTACCACTATGTGTTGGTTTTTTGTGTGAATTGAAAAAAACTAGGTTTATGCACAAACACGTCTATCTATCTTTTTTTTTATGGCTTTATTATCAAAAGAGAGAACAAAGTTTAATATTTAATACTATTTATGCATTTTGTTTCAAATTATTATGTTTATTGTGAATATATGTATTTTTTTCTATTTATTCTTCAAAGGTAAATACTTAAAAAAAGGCTGGCATTTTGTGTTCAAATACATAATCACATAGCTAGAAGTGCATTTTTCATCAGCATAATACTTATTATAATACCTAGAAAATTATATACTCATTATCTCGCTACACAAGTACTGGTATTTCTAATTATATTCCCTCTTGACGTTTTTCAGGGCCAAAAATGATCTTTTAATAATCCAATTAAATAAAAAGTTTACATGCTATGGTTGAATTTCTTGGTCTCATATTTCTCTCGTCTTCTATACTTTGATAAGTGAACTAATATGGTTAGTATCTGTTTTTATTTTGTTGAGGCGCTTGATAAAAACAAGCCCTATAGATGTGAATAAACCCTACTTGAGATGAGCCCGCTTGTTCAACCTGACCTGACCTCTGGTGAACCGGGTCGGATGTGGGCCTGCCAGAACTAAAGTAGCGCTGTCGTCATGCTCTGACTAACCCAAGGTTGAACAAACCCCAAAAGCTCATCACCTCGAAGAAAAGAATAACCTAACAACTACATCCAGTTTTGTCAAAATGTGATTAATATATCAAACTTGATAGAATATCTAGAGTCTTTAAATCTGACAGTGATGGTTCTGCCATCCTGTACGTCGAGGATTATCCTCCAATGACAATCTGGCAATCATGAGGTCCAGCGGTGGGGAGCTGGACGCTCCCGGGGCCTGGCGGGCTAGGCAGACTTGTGATTCTGGAATGGTGGGAAGCAGCGCTTCAGGGTTAAGCAAACACATGCGTCTGAAACGTTGGGGAGCATGGCTTCTGAGACCAGTGAAAGGACTGGTGGAGAGGTGGCTTCAGGGCTAGCTGGTGACCACAAGATGGTCAAGGCAATCAGGGTAACCACAAGTGTTACTGCATTTGGCCAAAGAAGATCAGGACGTCAAGATGAGCTTAAGAACCCACAGACAGGCAATGCCAGGACGCCGTGACAACACATCTTCAGCAGCCAGGTAGCATCAGGGGAATGTCAAGAAGGACCCCCGACCAGCCAAGTAATGCCAGGAGGATGCTAGGATGTCAGGAAGGACCCCCGACAGGCCAAATAGTGTTAGGAGGGTGCTAGGATGTCAAGAAGAACCCCGGCCAGCCAAGTAATATGAGGATGCCACAATGCCGGAAACAAACCCCGGCCAACCAAGTAGTGTCAGGAGGATGCCACAATGCTGGGAACGACCCCCGACCAGCCAAGTAATGTCAAGAGGGTGCTAGGATGTCAGGAAGGATCCCGGCCAGTCAAGTAACGTCAGGGGGGCTAGGATGTCAGGAAGGACCCCCGACCAGTCAAATAACGTCATGAGGATGCCACAATGCCGGTAAGAATCACCAACCAGCCAAGTAACGTAAGAAGGATGCCACAATGCTGGGAACGACCCCCGACCAGTCAAGTAACGTCAAGAGGGATCCTACCCCATAGACTGCCGCAGAGAAGACTGATTCATATATCAAAACTAGTTCAACATGCTGGCTATGGAAATGTAGTTTGAAAAGCACAAAAAAGTGAGACTAGACACTTGGTACTTCAACTACTTGCAAAAGCATACGCAGCCCAGCAGTACAAACACACACAAACATGACGTCGTAGAATAACGAGTACGAAGCATATAGAAATACAAAGGTCAACACAATAAATACAAGGCTTAAAAGTTACAAAACATGTCCTAAAGGTCACGTTGATAGTCATCCAAGCGAGGAGAGCAATATTTACTCAATAATGAGTCATGGCTTAAGCCTCTTTTTCTACTTTCTAAGTATCAATTTTAGTTGCCTTTATTGTTGTCTGTTTTGATCGCTAATTTTTTCTCTTAAAATGGGACTAATTAAAAGTCCCATTTGTGCCGTTATATCATAGTTTTAACGTTACTATTTTTCTTTCCTTTTAATTTGATTTCAGCAAGCAATGCCAAGATAGGTCTTGTAGAAACGTCCTTGGCAATATTTCCTGGTGCAGGTGGCACTCAACGCCTACCTCGCCTGGTAGGCCCTTCCGTAGCCAAGGAACTCATTTTCACATCTCGGAGGCTCAATGGGTGGCAGGCTTTGGACAAAGGTGTCGTCAATGACTGTGTTGACCAAAATGAGGCAGGGGATGCTGCATTTCACCGTTCTCTAGAACTGGCAGATGAAATCCTTCCCAATGTAAGGAGGAGCATCTACTGTGTTAGTTTTACTTGTAAAGGTTAAAAATAAGTTGCATTTGTTGGTTTCATCATAAAAATTAATGTTTGGTCTACATTAACTCATTTTTCTGCTTTCATAAAGAAATTTGGTTGAGCTCCTACAGTGGAGTCCATTTAACGGTAACTCTGATGACTTGAATTTATGGATCACTTGAATCTATTTTAGGATTCCAACTGGTAGTTTTTTCTTTGTCGAGTTACCTTTAACTCAAAGTTCTGATATTTTGAATTGAAGTAGCCCTTTACAAGCCCTTAAGCTTAAACTGTACTGTAAATATCGTTCAAATTTCAATCGGAAGTGCTGGCAAAGGATCTTCTCGGTTCTTCAATGTTAAAAAAATTGAAGCCAAAGAAAGGAGAACAAGAAAAAAATTAACAAATATGCATGTCTGTCTGCAAATATATGAATAGCAAGTCATTACTGCACAAAATGTGGGGTTTTTTTTCATCTTTTGTTTAATAGTAAAGGTATTAAAGATATTTTCAGTACTTGATGAAAAATTTTTTATTGATGAGGGCAAAGTAAAAAAAAAGCTTGGCTGAATACATTAGGTTTCAGCAAAAGTAGTTGGATAAATGAAAATCACAACATGTTTTAACTGTTTTTATGCTTTTTGCTCTACAACAGACAGGCCCCAAAATGTGATCATTTAAAATTTAATTAAATTTTTTTATGTTGGCTCTAGGGTCCCCTTGCTGTGAGGATGGCCAAGTTGGCAATTAATAATGGCATAGAGGTAAGTTATTTGGCTTTTTTATATCCTTTTATTACATGAATTCTTTATATTAAGAGCAGAATAAATAGACCAATTTTAGCATTTATAGGATTCCGAACATAGCCAAAGTAAAGCAGAGTAAACTAGAAATTAAATCAGAAATTATAAATCTTTCAGATGGATAATTTGTACAGAATGTATCAGAGGGATGGAAGTTTTCTGATTTTGCAGATTTTTTAATTCTTTTTAAATACAATATTTACCGTCTTTTCTCCTTTCTTTAAACCCTAAAGCAAGAAAACTTACACCTTTATGTTATACTGCAGTTCAAAAATGTAAAACGATGTAGCTCAATTTTATATACAGTGGAAACCTCTCAATAACCGAAGTCTTAATCTTATAATCGGAATATCTTATAATTTGAAGTTCTTTCTTCATTAGGTTTTTTTTTCTTCTTTAACTTTGTTAAATTTGGACTCATAATTTGAAGTCAGTTGAGTTGAATTCGCTTGATTCGAAGTCGGTATCGCCAATAGGAGCCGAGAAAAAAAAATTTTAATCCATCTCCCTGCTCAGATTTTGACTCCCTCATGACTGTTGGGATAAAACAAGCCACTGACTCATCACTGCTGGGCAGGCAGGCAGCGACACCAGTGCTAGCCCATCTAGGGCCGTTTATGATAAGGGAGAGGGGGGGGGTATATTGGATTAGGTCACGTATGTTGTTAGAATTAGATAACGCCAGGCCTAGTGTGAAAAGCCCTTGTCTCTAGGTGTGGTACTATATCTAGGCTGTTTGTTATGAAACTGACAACACTAATCACTCAATGCAGTGGTCAAATCGGTAAGCAAGAGTCACATACTGGCAGCATGCAGGTAATAAGGAGAGGTGGGAACAAGCTTAAGGCGGGCCGAATGTCAATATTGGGTGAAGAAAAGGTAGAAATCGGAGAGGGTTTGGCTTGCGCTGTCAAACTCGAAGATCGGTAGATTTGGCAATAGTGGGCGGAGTAAGGTGGTTGTGCGAACGGAACAGAGAACAAAGAAGCATCAACTGGGGCTAAGTTCTTGGATTGTGTAAAGAGTTAACCAAAAAGCACACAATCTAGCCTACAATTGTACAGCTGGTCTGTAGATCGATGATGTAAGCTCTGAAATTATATACTAGTGATACAGCTATCAAAATGTGGGGGGGATGGTATTAGGGATGGGTCTGTAGAACGGGACCTTTGTTTGTGGTCTATAAGTATCTGACGCACAATCATCACTTCACTTGTTGCTTTTGGATTGGTACAATTAACCACAAATGTATGAATTCTTATCCCACTGCGTTTCAGTTTTCATTTTTGCTGTTTCATTTTCAGACCAGCCTAATTTAGAGCTTTTTTTTCAACTGTTTTTTGGACGGCGTTTTGAATACGAGTGCGGCTATGAATTCAAAACTGTTGAAAAGAAAACACACAACCCTTTTTCAATACACACAGTTTCAAACCAGGGGAATTAATTGTATAATACTGTTAGACACTATTGGGAATCAGTTAACTCCCCTTTTTTAATAATCCAAAGTTTTAGGACATTCCAAAGCAATTAGAATTATGAGGTTTCCACTGTATTCTAGAGATGAATAGAAAAAACTATAAAACTGGCATGAGCTAGAAGGTGTATTTTCACATTTTTTAGCCTACTCCATTCACCAGAGGCAATAAGACTGAATAAGCCTAAGAAAAAATGTGACTTTTATTATTGGTAAAACATAAAACAAAATGTGTGATGGAGTTACACTGTTTTGCCTTTTGACAGCATACATGAGCATGTTGCGTACGTCATTTTTCAATTTTATGAGTGCGGTTTCTGATAAAGATCGGCTGATTTTAATTTAAAACGTAAAGTAGCATTGTTCAAAAAGCCTGATCAAGCAAAGAACCCCCCTCTCTCCCCTAAAAACATTTTTTTTGGAGATACTTTTCTTTGCCTATAAGGGCCAGTATGCTTACCATTATGCCTACATATCTTCAATTTAGAACAGGGAATTCAGCATTATCTATGTATACATGCTGAAAAATCTAGAAGCTTGAACCTAAAAGGATTTTTTTCTACGTATCCAAGATCAAAGCCCATTCTCTGACAAGCATATCGGCAATTAAATGCAAGCTGTTTCAGACATTTGAAAATTAATTCTGACTTGGTTTGTATTTTTATTTCTCAAAAGTACTTAGTTTAAGTCATCTATCTCTCCTATCAAGCATTGGACACAGGGTCATCGCAAAATAAATTCTAGAAAAACTATAATTTATTTCTCTTTAAAGAGGTTTGCCTGATGATCTTTCTCCTTTTATGTATGTTTTCTCACAGGTTGATATTGATTCAGGGATGGCTTATGAGGAAGCGTACTATGCTCGGGTAATATTTGTAGTTTAAGAATGTCCATTTTAATTCTGTCTCGGACTCTTCATTTTTTTGTCTCTTTTTTTTTATCTGAAAACTGTAAATACTGATTCAGGAAACAAATTGGTTTTGAAAATTTTAATTTTCACGATATGATAATCGAGCAAAAAAGTAATAAAATTTGTATAATAAAATTATCAACATCAACCTTCATAATAATAATAATAAAAATCGTATATTGAAAAAAAAAATAGAGAAATTCGTTGCCAACCACTGCAGGTTTGAAAAATGGCTCATGGTTTAGGGCCAAAAGAGAAGGTGGGAGAGGAAGACACAAACAGACATTTCAAATAGAGATCTGAAGACAGAGCAAGAGAGAATGAGAAAGAGGGAGATGTGGACTAAGTCAAAGAGGAGGATAGAACGGTTATTGGGAGATAAAAAATAAAGAGAAGGCGTTGAGAGGATAATCCTGCGGAGAGAAGACAAACCCAATGTAGATAAAAAAATATTATGAGGGCACATTGAAAAGAAACGAACTTTTAAATTGGCAGTCAGCCCATTCTTAAATTCTTTACTTAAACCAACTCCATTATCTCTGCTTAAACCTGCAAAGTTGTTGGGCACTTTACCAGTAGTAAGAAATAAATATGTATAACACTTATACAGCACAAAACCACCACATTATTGTATTTTGCCATGCGCTTTATCACAGTGATGCAAAGCAAAGCAGACAATGTCAACACAAACTACATAATGTGCTGCTTTTTACCGCTCTTCCTGCTCATCACCACAACTTTGCTTCATAAAAGGGACAAAAAAAGCGTAATCCAAAAATTAAAATAGCAACCGCATAGAAGACATGGACAAAACGGAAAGAGGTAGCATAAGGTAGGTTAGTGTGGAAGATCTTTGTGGGCCGCCTGTGAGCTGAGAGGCAATGAAGTGAAGTTCACGGGAGGATCAAGAGAGGAAAGAAAAGGCTCTAGCTTTGAAAGTGGGGAGAAAAACTAAAAAGAATATTGCCACTTGTTTGCGGCTGTTACTCAGCCCACCTGATTGGATGCAGATTGAAATATACTATTTACAGCAAGTGATGCCATGATTGTGTAATATAAAAAACCCACTATATATTGACACATCTCACAACCAGTGCAAGCAAGTGATGTCATGATTGTGTAATATATTGATACTTCTCACAACCAGTGCAAGGAAGTGATGTCATGATTGTGTAATATATTGATACCTCTCACAACCAGTGCAAGCAAGTGATGTCATGATTGTGTAATATATTGATACTTTGCACAACCAGTGCAAGCAAGTGATGTCATGTCTTAGCAGTATATTGATACTTCTCACAACCAGCGCAAGCAAGTGATGTCATGATTGAGTAATATAAAAGAACATCCTATAGATACTTCTCACAACAACTGCAAATGATTTGGATGTCAGAAATGTTTATTTTTTAAAGAATTTTTGAAAATTCATAAATTATTCCTCTTTTTCTCAACTCTTTAAACCAAAAGTATAGCTAATAATTATGTTTGCACAAAGTTTGATAATTTAGTGCAATTTTATTAGGTTTTAGAATTTTAAAACGGTGGTTAAATAAATTTCATGTGAATGTTCAACAAGTTTTTAAAATACACTCGAGGTTTATAAATAAAATGAAAACTATAATTTGATTATATATGGTTAATTCAAACTATATTCAGATTACCCGTTCTATTCTTCTTATGTAATGTACATTGATAATTCATATTTTTGGATTATTTGATTTTTATTTCCTTGGTGATGGAAATATCTGAACAGGGTTTATCTCAAAATGTTTGATTTTCAGATTACTTGGGCTACATTTTTACATTGAACAGAGGAAACAACGCTTATTTTTGTTAACAGTTATAACACTTAGTTTTTTTTTCAAAAATTTTATGCAGAGGATGCATGGTGTTTATTTTTACTATTGAATCAAATGTTGTCAAGGATAACCAGTACATGAGTCATTCTTTCAATTCATAAAGCAAATTGTTGTCAAGG
>BMAT01007045.1:177106-189201 GCA_019649035.1 Elysia marginata
TTGTGAGAAATATTCTAAAGTTTGATAAATATAAGGACATTGTACTTAGGCTGGAGGCAACGTTCACAGTGAAAAACTGTGGGTACACCTAGCTTTGTGAATGGTAACAGGCTCTAACAATACAGGATGTTTTGTTTTCTTGGAGTCCACCAATTATGCCATATAAAGATTGTCATCAACACACACACCATGATAACAGTGTAAAAAAATGCATCAGGCCTACATCAGCTATCCTTTTTATAGTGATTGAAAATGATTTACAACTGTAAAGCTTACCCATATATATATATATATATAAACACATGTATAAACAAACTTGCACACAATTTTTTGAACAAATATCGATACACACTTGAGTAGAATTGACTCATCAGCTCAACATTTCGTTTCTTCAGGATAGATTTTGCAGAAAAAAGAATCATCAAAATGAAGAAAAACAGGAAAAGGAGAAATGATAGGTACAGTCTGTTGCTTTAATCCTTTATCATGTTTGCCATCAAAAATCCTATAAGTTGCCAATTTTCATTTTCTAATAATCAAAATAAATTGAGAGCGTTTTTTCATATCTTCAGATGACAAAACCATCTGCGTTTAAAACATATATCCTATATAAAAGTATACCTCTTTTTCAAGAATTGAAACGGGCAATAAAAATCTTTGTTCAAGGATGGATTTTAAAAATTTAAGAGTGCTTCTTGCTTGTGTTTCTGTATAGTTTTCAGAAAACAGAAAGAAAAAAACCTAAAGTTTTGCTGCTGACATTTTTTTAAGACGATGTTTGAGTGTTATTTATCTTTATGTTTTGATATCATTTCTTGTTTTTCAAATTGCTGACCATGTTGAGATCCAGTAGTTTTCAGCCTTTGGCTCGCTACAAAGCTCACTTTGCTGAAGGAAAACACTTGTTTGTTGAATATTATACATACCCCTGTTTATACCCAAGGCAGCTAGTCAAGAGCTTTAAACTTTCGGTTTCTTTTGAAAATTTCTCTCAGTAAACTTCTGCTATTTTATGAAATTAATGTGCCATGATATGGCTGGTTCACACAAATAACCAAAAAACCCAAACAAGCCAGGCATGGTTTACATAAACTTACAACTAATGGGTAGGCTTGCCACGGTTTGTTTGTTTTAATCTGTGTTGATATATTTAACTCATACAAAAGTCAACTGCTATATTTTACATTGAATTTTGTTTGGACAGGACCTATCATTTCATAATAGTTTCTTAGTTTTTTGTTTCTTGTCTAAAAATGTCCAATGCTTTTTTCACACATATGATAGGGTTTAGGTGTAATGTTTTCTTGTTTGTATTTAAGTAGTCTTATCAGTTTTTAATCCTTTGTTTCCTGTTGAATGCGTTTTAAGGTGATAAATAGTTGGTAAAATTTACAAGTTGTCTTTGGAAGTTATGTATGAACAAAAAGTCTTAACCCATTTGTTTTACTCTAAAAACAAATTCATTCATTTTTTTCACTCTAGAAAAAAACAAAATCATTGACTTCCCTAGCTGTTTTTTTTAGATCTCTGCAAGTCAAAATAACCTATGAAAAGTGCTGATTTTGCTATGATCAAAGCATGATTATTAGAACACAATGTTAGCCATTTTTTTTTTCGTCATTTTTCTATCAGACAAAAAATAGTTTCAAATTTTACCTGCTTTTAATTTTATGCAGGACTTAAAGTTCGTCAGTTTCTTCTAGTTGTTTAATGTTTACAAAGGCAACAAAATATAATTATAGTAGACCCCATTCTGTACAGATCGCTCACACACAGTTTGTACATGCCTGTTTTTCTTTTTCTCTCAGCTCTTCAATTGTATAAATTTAGAGTTCTTTACCTTTTCTTTGAAATGAAATGGAGTCTGCAGTTAACTTTCAAGGTTGATGAATCAATAGTGCTTGATGTACAGTTGTTGTTTATAGTCAAAAGCACTTGATCTTCAAAATGACCCTTAAACAGCTGCCAATTTATCCCTATAAAGCCCTTTCGTACCTCTTCTTAGTCCTTATATTAGTGCTTTATAAGGATTAGTGTCTTTGCTTTCATATATATCTATTGCCTCAAGGCCAAAACTGTGATAAGTCAAACAAACAGTTGATGAAATCCCTTTTTTAATTTCCTTTTTTACTTTACTACTCTTTAAAGTTAATATTTCAATAATTAACGAATGCTCAAAAATATTTACTACCCACATTTTCCATGCATTATTTACTAAACACATTATACCATTATAATCTATATAATGTTATTTTCTTAAGTATAACCTGCAACTGATGATTTTTTTGGGTCCTTCTGCATTTTCTATTCTAACGCAACCATGGAATCTGCATTTGGATTAGAATACATGTTTAATCTCAAGTGGGAAAAACCTTTCATTTCCATTAACTGTAAGATAACACAATGTCCCAATATTACAGAACTTCTTGGGTTAGTTGAATGACCCAAAGCTTCTCCAGAAGGTTGCAAGTTGTAATGTTTGAAGATCCCTGGAATACGCACTAGCACTGATTTTATTGAATATGGTACAAAATTTTAAAAAATTTGTCTGAAAAATATTCTAGTCATGGATAGAATTACTAAGAATATGATTAGCAAGGAATGCTTGGGATGTGTCTTTTTGCTAAAAGAAAAATATTTCACATTCATTAAAACTTATTGTTTCATTTCTGATTGTGTTTAATATAAAACTTATAAATGTCTCTCAGATAAATGAGCTGAGAAATTTTCAAAGACATTTTCAATTGATTTCTGTCTGATGGCTTTCTTATAGTTGCTTGAAATGTATTACATATGTTGTAATGTTTGAAAAATTAAACAGTTCGCCAGAAATTCAAGCTTATTCATATATTTTTTTTTGTTCAGTATGTTTTCATTTCATATCTTTTCCTAATTTCAATAAAAAATAAAGAAACACACAGTAAAAGTTAAAATATATTTTGAGAAATATACGTTTAGTGTAAACTCTTACCGTTTAACTGTTCTAATACCCTATCTACTTCATTCAAGGGCCTATAATTATAATACATGTGTTTGGTAATGTACATGATCAAACATGTGGTGTGTACAGTGTTTGTCTTATAATCAACACCAGGTTGATTCGAGCCCTGGATCTACGGATCAACATGATAGTTGTAAGTAGTACCAGACAGTACAATAAGAAAACGTCCAATAAGGATGTCTGTGAAAAAGATGAATCTCAAACAGACTGGAATTCTAGAATCTATAAAAACAAAAACAAAAACTGTGCTATTTGGGTCATACATGAAGACATGGCTGTCTCCAGAAGCTTATATTGATGGGATAGGTGGATGGATCGAGAAGAAGAGGACATCGACGAAAGCCTTAAACAGGAAATATGGTGAAGATGACCTGCATGGGAATGGGTGAGGTGACTGTAGTAGCGACCAGAAGAGAAAGATGGAGATCCTTGACATCCAACCTCTTCACAGAGAAGTTACCCAGATGTGCACGGAACAAACGGAAAGCAGTATCTGCAGTGTAAACCATATGAGAGATACTGCATTTTGTTTGTCCACGGTAGAGATGATGATGATGAGTACCCGTCTACAGGCAGTAAAAGATATTGTCAGTATGTTAGAATTAATTGCTGATTTTAGTGGTGCACGTCCTTGAGATCAGAAGATGTATATTACTGGCTGTTGGGACACTCATATAAAGCATTCGCAACTTTTAGTAGAGTAAGCACTTTACCAACTTTGTTAACTTCACTTTAAATGGCTGTTGTAACAAATAATTTTAGTAAAATACACGTGGGGTAGTGGTCTAGTAATTTTGCTTCTGGACCGAGGGGTCTAGGATTGAAACCCTTGTTAGATAGACATTCAGTTAATATTGGGGAATGCTATTTTAGTATGGGCAAATGAACGGAGTTTTGCATATCTAACAATGCAAACAGTTCCTTTTTTTATTTTTTGAGAAATGCATTTTTCTGAGCTTCCAAACACAAAAATTTCATGAACCTATCAACACTTTGTGAAAGTATGTAAACTTTGGTGGATTTTAAGTATAGAGAAAAAGAAAAAAAATGACTTTTATCAAGGCATTTTCTCAAAGAAGGATTTCCGACCTGGCCTGGTCGGAATACATTTCCACCTACATGTGTTTCCTTAACCTTGCCTCGCTCAAGGGTTAAAACTTTAAAAAGTATCCGGCCAAAGATCCTGTTAGTAGGCTAGAGTAACAAGCTGTTTACAACTGGTCTTCTATAGATGGTAATCTAGTTGGTATTAGCTTGGCACCTCTTTCAACATTTTAGTGCACTATACGCTATACAGAAAATGCTGTAACACAAACTTAAATGTTTTCTCTGCGCTAAAAATGAATGAAATAAGAGTAAATTAGACAGCTATAACCGTACCCGATTTTACCCCCATTTTGTTAAAAAGTTGACCTTGACGCTTCTGCAACCTCTTGTATCTTGCAGTTTAAATATTTGGAAAAAAAAGGAGGGGGGGGGGGAATGTGATACACTGTATCCGATTGTAAGATAGCTATCTTTTTTATGTAGTAAGAATCTTCTTTGTTGTGTATAAGAAAGCTATGTTTGTTATGTATAAGAAAACTATATTTGTTATGTAGTAAGAAATCTTCTTTGTTATTTATAAGAAAGCTATCTTTGTTATGAAGTAAAAAAGCTATCTTTGTTATGCATAAGAAAGCTATGTTTGTTTTGTATTAGATGTACAGGGTGATTGAAAGATCGTAAAAGGTTAACAATCTAGTCAAAGTGATGACAAAACCACACCCTGTGAGATCATGAGATTTGAACCCGCGACGAATGGTCCATGCAGGTTCCAGAACTGACGTCTTACTCTTACCCAAAGAGAGGCCATGAAAAGATCAAATTAGGGAGCAACACTCAAAATAATCGCATTTTGGTGAAGAATTTTTTTCCCCTTTTTTTCTATTTTTTTTGTCACTCATCTCGATTGCCTTTACAGTATCGGTCGCAGCGAACAAAATGAATCCCGGTCGTGCCGTTAAGAGAAGCCGTAAACAATTGAAAAGGTTTAACATTCTAACTCTTAGCGCGCAGATTTTTCCATTTAATATTACCGGTAATTGGAAAAACCTGTCTTCACCAAATTAATTTACAGCTACTGTATTTTTCGCAAAGCTGAACTTTAAACAGACAAATTACCAACAAATGTCATGCTATAGGTTAGATTTTTTGTATTCCAGCGTCGAAACGGCTAATGGTGAAATCGATTTCTATTAGGTACTTATGAAAAACATGATAGAGCAAAACTAAAAAACTACGACTCCAATCTAAAACCCTTCAAAACAGTTTAACTGAGGACATTAAAACAACGTGAACTTTTTCGGTTTTTCCCTAACCTTTCCCAGCTTTCCTGGCGGGTAAGAAAATGACCAAACGACCAGTAAGTAAGTTTAGTACAGGTTGAGATTGGGTGCTCTGCCAACAACACTGTCTGGTCGCCACTCGACCCTTGAACACTTCAACACTAAAACTAAAACATCACCAACCATTTCCTCCCGACATTTAACATTGCTCTGAGAAGTTTCAAGCTCAGTTGGAAAAACGTTTTGGTTGGTAATCTCTTCCTAAACTTCAGACTATCAATGGTACTCAGATACGCGTGTTCAGCTCCGGGTGACCTTTCATCCTTAATTTTGCCTTAATTTTCTTCTTTTCATCCAGGAAAAATAAACAAAACAATTACCACTTTCAATAAAGTTAAGAGAAGATTTAGTAGACAACATTACTAAGTGAATAGACATAACAAGATGGTTTTTCTAGCAGTTTTAGTAATGTTCTCTCCAACAAAATTGCTCGGGATTTTAAAGATGTTGGATAGACACGCCCTACGGAGGTTACTTAATGCGTCTTAAAAACACGATTTTGACCAGATAATCACAAGGTCATTAGCCTTTTCTGAAGTCCAGTGGGGCGTCATGTTTCTACGGTAACGGTTGATTGGTCTTTGTGTAAACAACAAAGACACGATTTAGAGTTATTATGAATCGGCAGCAACGGAGTCCAAGCTATTCGAAATAAAACCATTTTTTACGAAAGAAGCGTTTAGATGAGTAGATCCTCCTTAGTAGTCCTAGATCTATTCAAGTTAGTTTGGATCAGCTGGGCTCATCAAATTTCTCTTTCAAAAAAGTCTTAAAACAACAACAACAATAAATAGCACGAACAACTCCTTTGCAATCTTCGTATTCTATAAATGCTTAGTTTTAAGGAGTTGTACCTGTCAATGGGATGAACTTAATTGTTTTTTTTTTATGACCCAAGAGCGGATTAAAAAGCTAAGCACTGAAGTAGACTCCCAAATTTCTTTTCATCTTTGCTTTGTACAGCAAACAGTCATGAAGAATTGGTTCAGTTGTCTACGCATTGTTTTTGCCCTTGCACATCTCTGATCCTTTTATCCTAAAAGTTCTGAACATGCTTTGCCAATCAGTATGGCAAGTTTTTAATCTAAACAGGGATGTTTATTTGTTTCTTTTGAGTTTATAAAATATCATCTTTTTAAATAGAAATCTTTGTGTTCCTTCTTCTCCCTTTCTCTTGCGGATGTCCTGATTATTGTTTTCGTCAATTGGTATGAAATTGCCATTTCTTGTTGTTTCAATCTTGAGCCAAGTTTGGCAAAGCTGTTAGCCTTTTCTTCGCCTTCGATACTGCCTGTTTCCTTGTATCCACTGAAGATCAGTTCTTCCACCCTGGACTGTACCTCCGGCAGTCATTGCATTAGGGTATGTCATTGTCTTTGGTATTTTCCAAAGTTTGCCGTACCGGTATCGGCCTAGTGTCGCCGAGTATAGCCACCTTTGACGCGTTGGAGATTTTGCCTTTCTGTTAGGATGTTACAAACTTCTCTGCTGGTGCCATGGTATTTTCATGTTCTCCAGACTTTCCGTTGTTTTTCCTATGCATCCCAAAAGACTTACTTTCTGTATCTCTCATGGTTTTTTGTCCTTTCCTTGTTTGTGTATGAGGTCATCAAGGCTTCGTTCCATGTTTACGGAAAAACCGATGTCTCCTGTGGACCTGCTTGAATTGTAAATTGGAAGATGTTTTTTCATGTTATTAACAAGATGTTGGGTCCTCTCGTTTGTAACTCCATCAATTCCTGGAGATATCTACAACTTGACATCTTGAATTGTCGTTTCCGTTCAATCCACTCTACTGTTGATCATCAAGCCTTTCTGCTGCTCAGTGTGAGTTTCTTGCAGGTTTTCAGCTTTTTTTTCTTTTGTTTACTCGGCGAACCTCAACGCTGCTGACTGCAGTATATTGTTTGATATACTCGCCTGTTATGGCATTCCCAATCACTGCGTTTCCGCTCTTTCCCAAAACAATTTGATACTCTTTCATCCTACTCCATTAAAGCTGTGGTTAGTCTTCCAAGTCTGTTATTTACGATTCTTGTCCATATTTTGAAGCAAGCCTTTTTTTTCTCCTCACCACCGCCTTCGTGTGCTAACTGTTCCTTTTCGGAGTTTCTCTGTTGTCCTTTGATAGGTTCACATTGACGACAACACTGAGGTTCTCCTCCGTTTTTTCCCTTGCTACTTCAAGTTCCTCTGTCCAATAATGTCTATATTTTTTCTTGCTCCTCTGGGTATAGTAAGATTGCCTCGGTGATTGCTCTGAATCCTCTGTCTGTATTCTTGCGACGAGCATTGATGAGTCCTGCTAGTTTAGCTGTAAGGGCTGTAAAATGATCCCAATTTGTCTTTTTGGACTTACATCTAGGCAGAGTAGATGCCATATTTCTGGTAGTGTTCTTGTCAACCTTTATGTTGGTTTGACATTGTTCCATCTCTTCTTTTGCATCTTGGTTTTCAAAGTCTCAACTGGGTGAATAACTCCCCAACTACAATGCACTCGTGGTTAGTAATTCATGTCACTAAGAGATTTCTTTTCTTTGAGGGTAGTAGCAGTTGTAGACTGTGATGTCCTTGTTACTTAAGTGCACTTTCACTTTGATCATTTCAAATCTCAAATTTGACCTTGATTTCTGGGGCAGTGATGTCACTTTCACCAGGCTTATGACGCCTTTGGATCCATCTGGTCTGCTTTGTTTGAACATTTTGTATCCTTTAACTATTAATCTACGACCGTGATTGGGGTGAGGTAGATAAATGTAAATGTGTGAAACATGGTATTTAAAAAAAATGCTTGGTAAAAGCAAGCTTCTTCCTTGTAACACCCGTCGCATTCTAATGCAAATATTTCAAAACTTATTTCTTTTCATTATAATTTCCCCGAGTAGCTTGAAGTGGGCTCTTTCGAGATCGAGAACCCGACACTTCATCTGCCTGGGGATCCACGGCTGAAGCACCATAACCAGAATTATCGATATTACTGAAGTAACATCATTTGAGTTGTGTGCGTCAAATCTAATTTTCCCTGAGGTTTGATGCCATCCGACTCATGGCGTACTTTTTGTAGGGGTAAGTTCCTTTAGCCTCCAACTTACTGTTCTTAGTCTCGCCATAAGGCAGTCGGTTGGATTGTATCTAGCGGGTCCTGCACTAGCAAAAGTCGTCCTATCCCTTTGCTTGACCCTTAAGCAGAGAGCTTTTTCGAATCCCTTTGTTCCCGTTGTACCCGTCATATCCTTAGGTCACCTAGAAGAGGCGTGAGCCCAGCTCTAACTCCCCGCCACCACCACTAACTGGCGGTACCTGACTACTAGTTTAGATCTTTTATGCAGAAATTCAGTGGGAGAATCGTCACGTTGAACAACTAAATCTTACCAAACAAAGCCCCCCCCCTCCTCCTCAAAAAAAAGTTCCGAGGTAGCCGACACCCCGTGGTCCCTCAGCAGACCGATCCACCCAGCCAAATTAAGCTCTAGCTTCACGTAAGGAGAGAGATACTTGATCCGCTCTCAGCCGGTGTAGTTAGCTCTTCATGCTGCAATAGTACCAGGATGTTCCAATTATTATTACTAATAATATGGACTAATAATCTCAATCGATCTTCTTCCTTTATTACATAAAAGACATAGTAGAATGAATTTCACTGGGCGATAAATGTTAATTTTTTAAGAAACAATGACAATTCTGAACTCTAAAGTATGCGCAACTGTATTTTGGAACCACACCCTCTTCTTACATGGTACTGGGAGAACGTGAACTCAGTTCCCATCAACATTATTCTATTCGTCTATAGAAACACTAATATTTTGTTTTATTATCTATCGTATCTTTTAACTTCAGGCGAAATGTCACGAATGGAGAAATAATTTGCTTCTCCAATAAAATTCTGGCGCTCATTAGATCTGAACAAGGAGGAGAAATGCTAATAACTGTCACGAAAATGATAAATTAGATTAAGATTCCGAGATTATCGAGATTGGCCAAAAGTTTATAATGTTCCTGATGAACGTGTTTACCGAAATCGGCGCAGTATTTTGTCTTGTTAACAGAGGTCAAACCTACCCCAGCAGTCAAACCTTCCTGATCGTATTTACTAGGTTCAGCAGCAAAGAGCTATTGACGATAAGTTAGAGTTAGTGGGTATAAAAGCATGGCATAGAGCGTCTCAATCACAGCTTCTCTCGACCAAGAAACAGTAAGTATTGGTAAGTAACCTATTCAGTTCAGTCATACATGAGAAAATAGAACAAAATTCTCAATTTTAAGCACAAAACAGTTAGATAAATAGGTACACGACGTACAAAAATATAAGTAAGGAAAATAGTAAGTAAAAAATCAGTTTCAAAATATCGATTAAAATGGAGGGCAACAAAAAAAAACAAATGTAAAAAAGTACCTATAGAAAAGACTGTCGAAAAAAGGACAAAGCGATAGCAGGATACAATTATGTGGTGGGCGGAAGGGGCCTTTGGTAACACCAAGACTGTTGTGTAAATTACTCTGTGAATGAAATGATGTCAGTAAAACAAAAAGAATCATCTAACAAGAATTGAAATTTAAATACACAAAATATAGAGAGCACAACTTAATGTAGGACTATAGCCTGGAGGGGTGAGCAGTGGCGCAATCGGTACGGCGGTTGACCGCTATCTGAGAGGTCCCCGGTTCGATCCCCAGTCCGGGCTAGATTTTATTTGCTCCCCTGTGCCCACCCAGAACTTGATGGGTAACTAGGTCTCTTGAGACTCGGCGAAAGTAAAGGCGGCGAGGGAAAACAATGGCAAACTACCTCACCATGTCGTGTGCCTAGAAAAACAAGGACCCTGCTCCTTGTTCCCCTACGCTCATGTCGAGTATGGGACTACCTACCTTATAGCCTGGATCAGAAAATATTCAGAAATTTTTCGAATTAACTTATTTGATCTCGAAGCTTTGCTACCCAAAGGAAGTGCAAATGTAGAAGGACATCAAGGTGATGGGCAGGGTATAAAACAGACGCAGAATAGTGTGCTCGTATATTTAATAGGCCCTACTATAAGTCTTAGAGCTTACCAGTTTTTCAATTTATCCGTTGAGACATGTTTGATTTGAGGAGCTCATGAGAGTACCAGAGGGTAAGCTTTGCATAAAAAAACTCTTTTAAATAAATCTCGTCTTGTCTTTTAATTAAAGAATCATGTCTGTTTCATTGTAGAACGAAACAATCGGTTGAAAAACATCAATACCTCGCGACCGGTCTGCATCCAGCCAAACTGTCACTTAAATCGAAATTGGAAAGTAGTAATATTTAATGGTATTACAGAAAAGCTTATTTTCTTGGCTTTGAAATGCAACGAACAGAAAAGCTTTACCATGCTTCGGTGTGAAGTTATAACTGTCTGAAGTCGACAGGCTTAGGACTTTTTCAGAAAGGGGAGCAAATTGCGTTTAGAGTTTAGACAACTGTAAACTCCTTAGCAACCATCCCAATCAAATTTAAACACATAAAACATCAACATGAACCTGGTGTTAAAACTGTTCAAAAATCGCTATGGTGGTAATATCTACGATTTTAAAAATTTGACTTCTGATCACCCAATAAACTTTGAAGGCCTATTAGGCTAAACGGTGACCTTCATGAACCGCGTAACTTGACACGCACAGCCCAGCCCTATTTCCACTTGTCTTCTTGACGTCGCGGCGTTGTATGTACCGGTACCTTGAATTATTCTCATTGCATTGCGGCGCCGCACTAGAGCATGTTAGGCCTACATTGATGCCAAGACAAATCAGGCTATTATATTATGATTTTCATCTGCAATAAGTATTTTTACATTGTTCATAAGACTGTCATTGATGTTTATTATAAATTAACAATGATAAGTGTTAGAAGATATGGAAATCAAAGTGATGTGGGCACATTTCATATTTTTATGGTACATTAGTGGAAACTTGAACGTTCCTGAACAGAAAAACCTATCAGCAACAGGGGTGAAGACACTGTTTGTTCTTTCCGTCAATGACACTTTTCCCCCATTCATTGCTTTTCAAAATCGTTCCAAAGAACACCCATATTTTCTGAGAAGGAATTTTTAAACAAGCGGTTGTCAAGATGCAGAAAAGCTGTTTTCAGTTTGCAATTGGAATTTTAGTATCAAAGGGGTCTGTATTAAAATCGGTAATTTAAACGGGCGCTGAGTTTGTAGACAGACTAGTTAACTGTCTATGCGTATTGCTGTATTCAGATTATTAACAAAGATGGCATGACCTGCAATTACAATTTTAAGTTTCCCTTTGCGAGGCTTCTCTTGTTTTGTGGAATTGAAGTGGTCGACCACTAATGATGCAAAGTCAACATTTTGACTGCATAACTATCAACTCACTCTTTGGCTTTCAACATGAAACAAAATTTAAGTGCGCGAAAAGCGAATTTTATAACTATGTATTTTGCTTTTACTGCTTTATTTATTTTTCTCTCTATTCAATTTGACAGTAAAAGCTACTTTACCGCATGTACATAATACAACTGCAATACGAGTAGTACCGGTAGTTAAACTTTTGTTAACGGAATATTCTGATACATCGATTCCAAAAAGAAGCCAGAGAGGACAGGGAGAACAGGCTTACGACAGATTAAACACAGGAGAATTTTAAGATATGAAATTAGCGATTTGTAGCAATCAACAGACGATTGACGAAGTCAAGTGATAGTTAGATCTAGACATCAATGG
>BMAT01007045.1:217422-229394 GCA_019649035.1 Elysia marginata
CTTCGACTGAATTGATGGTCGGCACCGTTTTTGTTTGTAACCCGAATTCATATAATTACCGGTATACGATATTTTCAACTAAAGAAAACAAGGGCACGGCAAAAATTGCCGCGGTTGACCCTCTGATTTTGAGGGCATTGCGGCAAATTGCAAGGGCACCACGGCAAATTGCCGCGGTGCCGCGGTCTATTTCAAGCCCTGCGGTATACATTGATCAGTATATTTCTACCAATTAGGCAAAATCTCAAGGGACTGCAATGGTTCTGACCTACATCTAACTTTTGATTCTCACGATTAGTGTGAAATTGCACCAAAAGTGCTTTTACTGTCTTAGAGCTTTTTATTTAAACTGGGTAATTTTTTTTCCAATCCGCAAAAAAGAGCGTATTCTGCAAAAAGAAGACGGAAGAGATTGGTGTTTTCCAAAGATCCACATGACCCGGCTGAGATCTAGGTCAGACACTCAGAGCCATGATTGTTGAAGAGTGCTATACCTGTAGGTAGAGGGTCTAATTCTAAAGATCTTTTAAAATGCGCACCCAAAGCACCAATCTAATCTTTACTTCTTTTTTTTTCAGGACCATATCTATTTCCATGGTATTTGTGAACAAGTACTTGTTGAGCAGTGAAGATTTGAAGGTAAGACTGATTTGTTGTATAAAGTGTCAAAAATTATAATTTCAATAGATGAATATTTGGTTTTACCTTTTTTCATAAATGTTTTTAAAACAGAGTGTGCGGCTCTCAAAATTGACTCAATGATGATGATCATATAATTTAATTGTTTTCTGTTTGCTGTTGTTCCTCAGTGGTTTGTAACCTCCAAAATGTGAAGGAGATGCTGAGGGCTAAGACTTGCAAATTGAAGTAATCTTTCAGTAAAATTAAGATTTGTCTACTTACTTTTGAACACACCAAAAATAATTGGGAATGCAATCATAGCGCAAATTATCCTTCCATCCAGAAAAAATCCTCTTTGAACTGAGGCCAATTGCTTAGGGACAAGAATAATTTTTATGCTCTTATCTTTTTCCCAATAGGCACATACTCAGTATGAAAGAAAAGGAAACATTTTGAGTTTGCTATAATACATCCTTGAATGATGTCGTGAACATAAGAACTTTTATGTTTGCTTCCCCAGCTTGACGCACCTCTGTTTGTGACGTGGTTTCAATGTGGAGTCACTGTGATTTTGTGTGCCCTCCTCAGTGTAGCAGGCCAGCTGTTTCCTGACTACATTTCATTTCCAGTTTTGAAATTTGACCCCAAGGTTATGAGAGATGTAAGTAATTTTATTTTATAGCTATTTATAATCACTTTAGTTAAAAGTGAGAACTAGTAGAAGGAATGAAGACACAAAGAAAGAAATAAGATTTGGTATTTTTATCTTAAACCCAAAATACTTGCAGTTGACACAAACTGCTTTGATTTGTTTTATTGTCAAATATTTTTTATAACAATTAACAATTTGATTGATTGCAAAAGTTGGGATTGATAATTTTTGAAACTTTAATTTGTTAAGTGAAAGACCTGGATGGTTATAAGAATATGCATTAAAACAAAAAAAATTACCATGAGATGTAATGGAATTAGTCGTTCTTGAAACATAATCTACAACTTAAAAACTGGAAAAGGCTCTACAGTTGACTTACCTTAGACCAATGTAGTCCCAGAATTAAGCTTTGACTTCTATAATGTCTAAATAATTAGACCTACACAAGGTCACCTAGGCCATAATAGTACAAGATAAAGCATAAACTTCATTAAATGTAAAAAAGAAAATAATGAACGAATCAGAGAGGGTGGTAACAAGACAACTTATAGATGAAAAATAGAGGAAATGGATTAAGACAGGGTACCCGCGTGGGCATGGAATTCCAGGAGGCACAGGAATCCCCTGGAATTTAGCTTTACCCTTGAAAAACCTGGAAAATGGCCATCGGGCCTGGAAAAACCTGGAAAATTAACTAATCTATCGAGACTATATTCAAAGTCGTATCTGCGGTGAAATCAAGTCATAAAATTATTGCCTCCGCTGTTTTTATTTCTCTTCGCGCTACTAGGTTTTGCAACATTAGGTCAGGCCTAAGTACTTTGCAGCGGTAAGCTAAGTCTTGGTGGCCCAAGCCTAGGCCCAGGTCAATAACACGCAGGTTTTTGTGAACAGCGGTAGGCCTACTGTAGGGGAGGGTGTGGGACCCTTGGCGGGGTGGCACGTTTATCCTGTGCCACTACCCTGCTGCCTAGGCTAGACAGGTTGGTTGGTTGTTTGAATATTACCGTCTCTTTTCAACTACAAGGTTATATCAGAGACGGCGCTTGTGACAATTGAAAGCGTGCTGCCATACTGTGATGTACGGAGCGCTGCATACACCACACCCACATCGGGCCGACCAGACTTAGCATTAAATCCATAATGCCAGACACCAGATGGATCAGCTACCAATACCAATTTTGAAGTCTTTGGTTTGACTCGGACGGGGATCGAACCCGTACCTCCCGATCTCTGAGCAAGTGTCTTTACCGCTAGGCCACAGAGCCGGTAGGCTAGACAGGAGACTGCCCACTCTGATCATCACGGAATAAGATGCTGTGTCCTACACACACACACACAACACGGAATATACTTAAAGCCACAAACACAGAAAGCTTTATACACTGTTGCCCAGTCTTGTCAGCGTGCTCCCACACTCAAGGACGAACAGTTGACAAACAAAGCAAACTTTCATTTCGGGCATCTCTGATAAAATTGGTGAAGGCATGATTTCTCAAGTATATGTGGGACAAACACGGTGCAAAATATCTATATCGATATTTGATATGTCCACTGTTCAGACTGCTTTGTCTTTATCATATCGTGACCGCTGTCTAGATTTTGATACTGGCATGTCAACAGATGTCTAGATCTACATCTGAAAGCAGTACTTAAACAATCTTGAGAAGAAAGTGAATGCGATATCGGGATCTAGAATCTAGATCTAGGATCTACCTAGCTTGTAAAATAAGTTGACTGTTTGTAGTTAATCTAGATCGGGATAGAGGCCTATCTTGCAGTAGTAGAGAAATTATTATAAAACAAATGAAAGGTTTTCTCAAGATTTCTTGTCTAGATCTATAGGGAATGAGATTTCAACAAAAGTAGCGGGACTTTCCTGGTGTCTCTCCACTATCTTATGAATACAAATATTACAATCTTTTAAAATTTATGCGACAGATTTATTTTGAAGATAAACTTTTTATTTAGCTCTATAGTTTTTAAGTTCTAGATGTCAAATCGTTCATAAAAGTAAGAAACTTACCCTACAATCTAGGTCTAGATTAAAATAACCACTATAGTATTTTGGAGTGTTGTCTTCTTAAAAAGGGACGTTACTCTTGTTTTACCTCTAATCTCATTCCCTATAGAGAGGTAGATCTAGCCTTATGTGGAAGGAGTCTAGATCTAGACATTTAGGTCTAGAAAGGCGAGCTCCCGACGACTAAAGTCAAAACTTGATAGGTATATAAATTATGCAAATTCAAAACGAAATTACAAGCTATTTTGTGTTACTGAAGTGTTAGACTCCAGCCCTGACCCAAAAGTAGAACCACTAGAGTTAGACGTAGATTGAAATAGATCTACAGTTAATCTTTAAGCAAATAGATCCATGGGGGTTATCAATCCACTGGACCTAAAGACTGTAGAGTCTGGTACAGATGTGTAAATACTTTCTAAGGACTAAGGGGGCTAGAAATTCAAGGCTTTGCCTGTTGAATGATTATTTAAAAAATCTATGAGGTTTCAAGCCCCTCAGGTCTGTCTAGCTAGAGTATAAGAACATTCAGTTCTAAACCTGTAGGTCAGTTTTTTTTGTTTTTTTTTACACAATTCAGTCACTGCAAGGGTTTTGTCCATATTTTGGGTAAAGGCAAGGAATAATGTGCACTGTGACCAGACCTGTTAATTTTAGTAGGTAAATAAATACTGCAAATTGTAAAGAAGTAGTTTTATAACTATTTTAATGTAAAAAAATTAGTATAGTATTAGTAGGTATATTTGGAAGGTTTTCTATACAAAATATATTATTATTAGGTTTGTACAGTATATTTTCTTCATTTGATTTTGCCGCGCCTGGCCTGGAATTTTGACTTTTGGGCATGGAAATTCCTGGAAACACCCTGGTATTTGATTGCCTGGTGGCTGCAGGAACCCTGGAATTAAGAGGAACAATAAGGAGTAGAATAAAGGACGAGAGAAGCATAGATGTGGGCCAAGGATAGAGAGGAGTAGGCAACAATTCGTGGAGCAAAAATAAAGAGAATGAGATGAAATTAAAATGAAACACAGTAACAGACAGAGAAAAGATAAGCCTAAAGAATAATAATCACAAGATGATAAATAAATAGCACCTACATTGTCTGAGTACAAATAAAGAAGGTAACTTTTTATGCAGTCTGCAGCATGGGTGGGAGTACACCACAACTAGTGTACTAAAATGCATGCAGATTAGTAACAACATGTATGGTGTAGGTGATGGTTTAACATCATTTCAGTCCTAGAATACAGAAAAAAAAGTTTGCAGTACATGGATTTAAAAAACCATCTATTTCAAATTTACCTAAAGACTACAAATACAATATTTCTCGCATCCAGGGTGAACGAATCAGAAGTCAACTCAGTTTTACCTACTATACTCAGTTTTTGAGAAAACCCCATTTTAAGATCTATTTTCCCTCCTTTTTTCTTTATTTGAAAGCAAAAAAAAGTTTTACTATCTTTTTACAAAATTTTTGGATTATATAAAAATTGTGGTGTAAAAATGCCTCCAGGGTTCAAAACAGTTAGGCCTTAGTTTAAAAGGGAGAATTGCTATATCTGACTCATTTCCCCAAGACATTATGTCTTGCAAACATTAGAAATGAGTCTTGAGTGGAAGTTCAAAGGCAGTCAGGTATTACTATTAGTATCATAGACAAGCTTTTTTTTCTGTACCTTCTAATACAATAAACATAGAAAACTTTATCATACTTCTGTCTAAAATTATAGCTCATTATTTAACTGTTTGAAGTTGGCAGGATTTAGTCTTGTGAAATTTCAGAAAAGGTAGAAAATAACATCTAAAATTAAGTCAACAATAAAGGTGTAAAGGCCTTTGCAACCATACCAATCAAAATTAGACATGGAAAATGAAATTGTAATATATGAATTAGGTATGAAAACTGTTCAGAAATCGTTTTAGCACCAACATCTAAAATTTAAAAAAAATGATTTTTAAAGGCCCATAAAATTTTGAAAGCCTATATCTCAACACTAGGCTTAGCAACTTCCGACTTATCTGGATAGAATGGGAGACATAATTATGTGTTCTAAAATAGTCAAGTTTTATGACTATTTTTTGTGGATCTTTTTTTTTCATTGCCTTTTACAAGTTCATGTGTTAATTACATTTTACTCTTTTTCTTTCAGACATTGCCTCTGTCAATTGTCTTTGTGTGTATGATCACTTTCAACAACTTGTGTTTGAAATATATAGGAGTGGCATTCTATTTCGTGGGTCGTTCATTGACTACAGTTTTCAATGTGGTGAGTATAAAGAAACAAAATGATTTTCACAGTTTGTAGTTAACGAGCGACAAATTTTGATATTGAACAGGCATACTTGCAGCATCATTATATTTCCTAATGTACAAAGAAAGATCATCTCGGACAAAAAGGACAAAAAGAGTTTGTTATTATTATTTTTTTATCAACTTATTGTTGTTTTTTTAAATATTACTGGTCCATCTTTCTTGCATTTTTTTTATTTCTATTACAAAGCTCTAAAACAAAAGTCTGCCTGTCATTTCAACATCAAATTAATGGTCATTTAACTCAACCCCACCTTCAAGTTTTAAGTGTAGCATCTTTTGCATTGAAGGCATGGAGGGCGCCATGATTGTTTTCCGCTTTTCAGAGCCGTCAGAGGCAAATTTTTAACAAGGCAGAGAGAGGCAGCTCAGAGCCAGATTCTCTGATGCTCTCTGACAATGCCCTATATGTAGTTTTGCTAGAACTAAAGCGTTTGTTGCCTTTGACCCAGCAAGGGTCATTTGTCAACTGTTGCCTGATCCTTCTTTGATACACAAAGCTAAGTCTCATACTCAGAAGTTTAATAAGATGTTTTTTAGATCAAGCTAGCTTTTGAGCATCCAGTCCTGAATTATTTATTGGTAACTTAATCTAGATTGTTCTAGTTTCCTGAACAATTCTTGATCAACTTGGTCTCAATTTCTAGAAAGATCTATATCTACTACTACACTCTAGATTACACAATAGAAATAGATCTAGTCTCTTCACTCCTGCTACTCTAGAGCCATAAGGAACATTGCATTCCATATTCATGACATTAGAAAAATCCACCAGCTTACATTATTATGACCAATTTTACCATCAACATTGTGGAAACAAACCTTGGCACTCTAATCATGCATTTTCTTGGAAAGCTGTAGGTTTGTATCTGTACTCAGTCTCCCTTTGTCTCTTTCTAGACTTTTGCAAAGTAATATTTACACTGCTTATCTCTTTTGTATGGATGCGAAGCATGGACCATATCAAAACAAATTGAAGCAAAACTTGAGGCAACAGAAATGTGGTTTCTTAGACGAATGCTCCGAATTTCTTGGACAGAGAGAAAGTCAAATGAGACTGTATTAATTGAAGCTAATTCAAGAAGATCACTTATCAAGACCATAAGAAAACACCAAGCCACTTTTCTAGGCCATGTCATGCGGAGAGAAAAATTAGAACATCTCATAACAACAGGAAAGCTTGATGGAAAAAGAGGCAAGGGAAAACAAAGGGAAAAAATGATGGATGGACTAAAGCGCTGGCTGGGATCCGGAAGTTCGACAGAGACAATGACAGCTATGGGACATCGGGAGTTATAGAGAAACATGATCGCCGACGCTTCAAAGCATGGCACTGGATGATGATGATCTCTTGATTAAAATAAAAAAAAACTCTTTCATGCAACATCTTACTATGTGTTAAAAGTATTTTTATGAGTTTTTTAAAATATATACTAGAATTTGGTATGTGCAATTTTTTGGGGGATAATGTTGGGCCTATTTAAAATTTGGCTATAGTTTTTAAAAAATTAAAACATCTATTTCATGTTATTTGCCCAGGTTTTCACATATCTTCTTTTGCAACAAACTACTTCCGCAAAAGCTCTGCTGTGCTGTGGTGTTATCATAGCTGGATTCTTTTTAGGGGTAAACCAAGAAGGAGTTTCTGGTAAGTTTTTCTACATTATAAAAGTAGAATAAACAGTGCAGGCAGCCAGTGTGCAAGCAGTAATCATTGAAGATTATACATAGGAAATTAGCAATGGATTGAAGTTACTCTAAGTGAACTTGGCCGAAACATCTTTGCCTTTTGTATAATTCAAACCCTTGGCTAGTTATATGATTGAAAGATTTTAAAGGTATGAAATTAGCAGTGGAGAGAATTAGGCTTTAAGTGGAAATGCCCAAAATGTCTGCCTTAAAAAGGTTCAAATCTTCGATTTATAGTAGCCTCGGCACCCACCACCTTGACTAATTACAGTAGCTTTGACGCCCTTCACTTTGCCACTCAGAGAATCAGAGCTTACACATTGTCGCCACGGATTCTTTTTTTTCTTTTTTTTTTTTTTAAAAGGAGTTTCATGGCAAAGGTCTTGACTCTGCCTGTTTAAATGGCTTGCTAACTTAAACTGCAAGATCCACATTGCATCAAAGGCAACCATTGAATTCAAAAGCACATTGACACTTATTTATGGACAACAAATGCAAAGAAGGATTCCTCATTTCCATCATAATTTTAGAAATTTGAGTAAATAATGGAGAAGGCCACTGTAATCAGTGATGGTTGAAGGATTTAAGGATGCCACACCTAACTACAAGTCAAAAGTTCCATTGATTGTTTCAACCATTTTCTCTAAAAGCCTACTTCATTCCACAGCTCATTTCACAACCTTAAACCATTCAATTATTATAAAGATAGATAGGACTTTGTTCAGCAAAAATTTGGAAAAATTATTTTTTGTAGATTTTTTTATGACCTAAAAAGGCTGGTTACCAATATTTTCACAAGTGAGGTGAACGACATAGTTATTTTATTTTTCTTGTTTAAAGGATACTCTGATGTATTTTCTACCAAGTGCAAATAATATTAATATCTTTAACTGTAATAGTTTATTACCATTTTTTTTTTTAAAGACATTCCATAAAAATAAATTTGAAGTTTGACTTGCTGCTATTTTGTCGTATATTTTTGTATGGCTTCTAGAATCATTATTATTTTTATGTGGGCTATTGATATTCACATGTTTTTTATGTTAGTTTTTATTGATAAATTCTCAAAAAATAAAAGGCCAGGGGAAAATGGAGGCCAGAGATTTATAATCTATTGTTGCATCCAAATTTGTTTGTCATTGTAAGCAAACTTTATACCAATGTTAAATGAACTAAAAAAGCACTGTAACATGAGTATTTCTTTTTTAAATTATCTTGCAAGTGATCTAAATTAGTAGGATATGAAGAAATCTTAATTTAAGAAACGCTTTTCAAAAGTAGTTGTTTTCCTTTTCTTAAAATTTTTTTAATCAATACAAGTTTTAATTATATATTTCTACAAAACCTTGATGATTATGTAATGCAGTTCAAAAAAATTTTAGCTCAGAAATTTGCATTGCTTAAAAAACATAGGTCACTTTATGTGAAAATTGCTGCATGTTTTGGGCTGGTTGCAATCCAACATTTTGATATGGCTACCCGTCAATGAGAGAAGTACAAAATGTCTCGCATCCAGGGTGAATAAGGGGAATACCACAATGTTTTTATGCTTCAAAGCGTACAAAAATGTCAGAAAGTTGTCAATATTTTGTTGAAGGCTTTTAAAATTGATGTTAATTTAAAACAAAAAGACCTTTAAAAAGCTTTTTCTAAGAAAAGAATGTGCTACTCTCTACTTATTCATCCTGGATGCGAGACATAGGTTATACTTGTACAAGTTATGTATTGTAACACCTTGGATTTTTACTTTCTACATTGCAGGCTCCCTGTCTATCATTGGTGTAGTGTTTGGAGTGATGGCTAGTGCTAGTGTGGCTCTCAATGCTATCTTTACCAAGAAAATTCTGCCCCTTGTAGACAACAATGTATGGCGCCTCACCCTGTACAATAATATTAATGCCACCTTGCTGTTTCTGCCCCTGATGGCAATTTTCGGTGAGGCCAAGACTATCTATGCGTTTCCGCTACTTTCGTCTGTAACATTCTGGAACTGGATGATAGTCAGTGGGGTCTTCGGTTTTGCTATCGGATATGTTACAGGGCTACAGATACAGGTAGGAAGTTTATTCAATTTCTCTTTTTTTTAATACATTAAAGTATTTTATTTTATGAAGTGGGATAATTACAGGTTAAAACATAATGTAGATCTTAAAACTTTGTTCTGTGTAGCAAATAATTTTCACTTCTTGTTCCAAGCTTTATTATTTTTTATCTGCATCTTTGAGTACTGAAGTTTATAGAAACCAAGTTATCTCAGATTTCAAAACTTACTCAAATTTTTTACAACAGACAAAATTTTCGGAGGCTGTGGTAAAGCTATTCTGTTGAGACAAAGTTCTATAACTGAAAGCACGGGCTTTTAACAACAAAGTTTGTTGTAATTATTGAAGGCATCCCCTACTCTCTCATCTTTTCCCCTGGTTGCTGTTGCGTGGTTTGTAATCTTATAAAAAATATTGAGGTGTGAAATTTTATTTTTAACCTCCTGAAGTAGTACGCTGCGAACTTACATCGTTATTTGGCTGAATTTTCATGGCGCTATTTCCTTTTGAAATGTCAAGATCGAAAGTAGTCATGCACGCTAAAGAGACATTTCACCCATCTTTACTATTATTAAAATAATGTTTCCAACGCAACTTTTAAATGAACAAGATTTCTGACATAGACAGTCTTTTACTGATTTGGCCCAATTATTTTGCCAGGAACGTTAGATGGTCGCCATTTTAAAAGGGTGGCCGCCATCTTATAAAAGGTGGTCACCATTTAAAAAAAACGTGGGCCTATAAGAGCGTTGCCTAGCATGAAGAACGTTTGCAGCAAACTGTTTGCCTGCTCGTGACGAGCACCTGCGCTATGCAACGGGCCTCTGGTTTTAGCGCTGCTCTAGCTACGATATCGTAAGCATGAGTGGTTGCTTAGAGTTTAAAAAATCGCTTCTGGTGCGCATGCCCTCAATGGGCCAGCCCCAAAGTATTTATAGATAGTTCTGAAAATAGACATGGCAACCATTATGCTTGGGGTAAAACTGTAAAGCATGGCGTCAGTTGAGTGACCAATACAGAGTTTGAGAAGATTAAAAAGAAAGTTGTGTTCCTAAGGAAATTTCCTAGTGATGTAGGTGTAGTCACAAACTGTGAAGAAAAGATGATTTAATTTTTATGTGTAAAAAAGCAGACTGGCCGAACTTAAAATGATAATTTAGATCTAACCTTACCGTTTCCAACCCTAGTTATTCCAGCCCTGATGTGACTTTACTGCCTTTGGTTAACTCTTTATCCATATTCCAGGCTCTCAAATCTAGGTCTAGGGCCTATCAGGATCAATATTATATTTTACACCACAAGTTGTAGGCCTTATCCACTAAGCTCTCTATATCTACATGACATGTACAAACACAAAGTAGGCATAAGAGCTAATGATAATAATAAAAAAAAAATTTAGTTGTCAACGGTCAAGGCAGTCGATGGGATTTTTTAAGTTGCAAAATACTCATTCTCTTCGCAATGTACGCAATTTTTGTCTCCAAATGTATGCTGTTTGATAGGGCGATATATTGGAATCAATGCCTGTTAGGCTCCCGTAGCTGTGTCCAGTGGTGCTTCAACCAAGCCGTAAAGTTAAATGACTGTGTATTGTATTCTTGGTGATTATTCATACACCCTAATTGCTATGTGCTTGTAAAAGTCAGTTACGACCTGGTAATTGAGTTACAGGGTGATTATGCTTACAGCTACAGGGTCCTAAAAAGAGATTAGAAGAAGAAGGAGGTGGGTCAGCACAGACATGTTTGAATAGAATTGACGTTAGTATGTTAGTTATTGCACTTCAACAATTACTATGAGATGAGGGTGACACAAATCAATTGCACAATCAGGGTTTCTTCCAACGTCAAGTTGTTAATGATTTGGGTGATCAATTGACAATCATTAAATATTAGCACTTGCAGTTGAAACCTCAAATATGTCGTGTGTATGTTTATCAAAGAATCTAGATAATCATTACAGAAAGAAACAGGAAAAGAAAATTCTGCAAGTTGTTGTCTCTGTCTGTGCTGTGTGAGAGCAGCAAGACAGAATTCACTGCTAGTTTTTTCAGTCCGTAAAAAAAGTTTTTAAAAAGATCCTCAAATGAGCAAAATAAGAATGGACGGTTTGCTCCAATGGGAAACTGGCGAGCCACTTTTCTTTACATGTGAGGCGACCCGGGTAAATCTGGCACAAGTCGCTCGGACTTCTTTTGAGTTAGAGCCTTTTTCAATATAACATTTTTTTATATAGCATACTACTATTTTTATTGTTTTCAAAATGAAGCATCTTAAGATGTAGTTAAGCTAGAGTTATAATTTTTCAACTTCTTCAAGGATATACAATAAAGTTTTGATTTTATGTTGATTACTCAATATGTCAAAATTCCAACTTGTGATTGATTTGACTTGGTCGTCTCACAATATAGGAATCGTTATTTTTACTATCCTTTTTGTAAGTAATATTTTCCTTATTACCTATAAGTGCAAATTCAGCCCCCGCCCGAAAGCCCCCACCCATCGCCACTGCTTATGATAAAAAAAAAAAAATCTTGAGTCCTTAATGTTTGTTGCTTTGGCCATTTTTCTCTCGAGTTCATATTAAAATTTATTAAAAAAAAAAATAAATAAAAGCCCACAGCATTAGTATAAC
>BMAT01007045.1:234639-250565 GCA_019649035.1 Elysia marginata
TTTAAATGTGACACAATTTTTAAAAGTATGAAAATATTTTTGTTTTAGTCTGGATCATGTAATTTATGTAATGTCGGTGCTGCTTTTATAAGGCATTAGTAATGCATTTACTGAACTTCTCAAAAATGCATAAATAACTAAAAATTGTTATGTCTATGAAAGAATCATTTAACAACTAATTGACAGTAGATGTATACTCATCAAAATTTTCAATGTAGAAGGGACTGGAGACGTATATATTCGCAAGAAATATTACCCAAATTTGATTAAAATCCAGTTCAAGCCAAAGAGCTTCCGTTGTTGTAATATGAGGTTAGTTTCACATTGAATTTCAATTTTTTAATTTTAGTCTCAGATGTACATGATTGTTTCTGTTTAACAGCTGAAAACAGTTCAACACACACAAAATTCACAAATTCACCTACAACAGTCATTGCAAGAAAGCATTATTCATCCTGGTGCATTTCTAATGTCATTGGCTGGGAGAATGCAGCTCCGGTCCTGATAAGGGAGAATAGAGCTTCAGCTCCAGTGCTAGGGGGAGAATAGAACTTCAGCTCCAGTTTGAGTGGGGAGAATAGAACTTCAGCTTCAGTCTTAGTGGGGAGAATAGAACTTCAGCTCCAGTCTTATTGGGGAGAATAGAACTTCAGCTCCAGTCTTAGTGGGGAGAATAAAACTTCAGCTCCAGTCCTAGTGGGGAGAATAGAACTTCCGCTCCAGTCTTAGTGGGGAGAAAAGAACTTCAGCTCCAGTTTGAGTGGGGAGAATAGAACTTCAGCTCCAGTTGTGGGGGAGAGATTAGAGCTTCTGGTCCTGAGGGGGAGAAAAGAGCTTCTGGTCCTGAGGGGGAGAAAAGAGCTTCAGAGCCGGTTTTGAAGGGAAGAATAGAGCTTTGGATCGTGTCACTCAAGTGTTTAGAGACAGAATGTCATATCATGATATTTGACATATATAGAAGTTTTTATCCCCTCTACTATTGTTTTGCCAACAAAAAATAACTGAAGTGTAAAATGTAAACAGTAACTAGTTTATATATCCGATCAATGGGCGATGCAAATTGATAATTTTTAATCAAACTGCTGCTTCGATTCCTAATAGTGTTGCAAATGTTTTACAAAGATTCTCTTGTAGTTGTAGGTTATAGTAAACCAATGTAGGCCTACCTTCTGGACTCATAGCAAGTTGTATGAGGAATGTAGACATGGCTAAATGATGTGTTTTCAACACAGCAACGAAACGATATTTGTGTAACATTGTCACAAACAAGTGGAATTTTGATATTCAGACATACATCTTCACATTCCTCTATACCCTCTTTATAGAATTAAAAGACTTTTTTTAGATCTTCATTGTGAACAGAGTTATTGCTTTTATAAAACTTAGAATCACCAAGACCTATTTAAAAACAAAAAATAAATCATATCAGAAAATTTCACATACCAGGATTTAAAGATATCTCTGATCGATATACTTGGTAAATATATTAAATCTAGCCACCTTTCCATTTGTTTTATTGGTTGCATATGATCAAATTTTTTCAAACTTTAAATACATCCACAATAATTTTTTGAAATAAATTTTGACTATATTAGCTTTCTTCATTTAAATAAAGACAGCCACAAATTGACTAATTTTGTGAAAATTTTAAATATATAAACACATAGCAATTTTTATTATATATGCGTGTATATGTAGGGTTCTCACATCAGTTTTAATGTTGTTACCAAAATGCATAATATCACTATTTGAAGAGGTGATTGAACTAAGATTGACTGTGTTATTGTCAGTGTTTGGTCACATTTCTGCAGTATATTAGCTGTGATAATGTTGTGTGGCCATGTTTGAATATTTCTTGCAGTGAAATCACCTTCAACTTTGAGGATAGTTCAATCAATGATGTAAATACTTAACCATGTAAGGGTAGAATACCTTGATATATATGTATATATATATATATTCATATTATAAATCTAATATATTTTATATTTTCTCATCTTTGGAATATGAAGTTGTATGCGAATACAATTTTTGTTTGTGGTTTTTGTTTTGACTCATTTGTCGAATCACACTAATAAAATCATGAGGGAAAACAAAAACAAGATTTTTTGTTTATTTTGTATTGTTTTGAAGTTCTCAGTATCAAATTTGTTTCCAGATGAATGTACAAAGACAACCCTAAAGACCTGTAAATATCTGGATATGCTTGACCGAAAAAATAAATGCGGAGACTGTAAAAAAAACTAGGGATAGTTGTGTTTCTCCTGATGAAAATATAGGAAATTGGAAAGATAGTTTGCAGACCAGAATCAAAATCAGTTTAAAATTACCAAAGATTCACTTTAAATTGAATAAAGAATTGTCTCAAATTCTAGCCAATTGAGTCTCAAAATTTGAGGCTTAGTTTTGGGATATAGTCATTCAAAGTTTAGAGGGTGGTCTGAAGTAAATCTTTTTTTATTTAGATGTTGATGCTAAACCAGTCCTGAAAAGTTTTTACACCTGATTCATGATAATTTTTCATGTTTTATGTGTTTAATTCGTTTGGTTGTTAAGAACTTATAGTTGTCTAAACTTAAAGCGCAGTTTTCTCTTCTTTCTGAAATTTTACAGATGCTAACCCTGCCGGCTTCAAACGGCTACTAACTTCACACAGAAACATGATAGTGTTTTCCTGTTTGTCTTTTTTGAAAGTAGAAAAATTAGCTTTTCTGTGATACTAATAGTATCTTACTACTTTCAAATTTCTACTTAAGACTCATTTCGACTGGCTACAAGACAATATTATTATTCTCTATTCATTTTTGACATCTCATGCTTAGGACAAAATGTAAACAGTGTTTGTATAATGGTCATGCATTTTTAGTAAAAATGTTTTACATTATTATAAATGCTCTGAAGTATGTAAGACTTATAAATCGACACAATCTACACATGAACTGAAATTAGAAAAACCAAAACAAAATAGGCCTATCTGGTTAACTAAAATAGTTTTTTGTGCCCAAATACTTTTTTGTCTGCGAAAATCACCCTGGATAAATTAACGTCTGTTAAACTTATAACCAAAATGATACCTTAGTGTTCAATTTTCAAAGTAGCTAGCTAAGAGAGAGAGAGAGAGTTGAGAAATGAACGAAAAAAGAAAAGAGAAGAGACTGTGTGAGAAACCTTAAAGGTTTGAAAGAGTGTCAAACTACTCGTGAAGGATGTGAACTATGACCCTTGTGCTTGCTCTTTAAGTTTAATTACTATGGAGTTTGATTTGAAGTATCCCTGGCTTTCACACCGATGGGCAAAACATTACCAGTCTGAGATGTTACACAGTGACAATTGTTACAATTAGCCTAGAGAAAACAAAAGGTCATGGTCCTTTCTCATGAGAACAAGATCCAATGGCTAAAATAAAAATTGATGGAGAGAAAGTTGAACAGATGGCATCTACAAAATGGAAAAATTAACAAGAAATAAAAAGAACTTGCCTCAGTCAAACCACTTTTGTAAAACTAAACAAAATCCTTACAAGTTAACAAATTTCATCTGCAACAAAGTAAGACACAAAATTTAATGTTTGGCTAATACTTACATTGAATAATGCGACACCTGAATACCGACGAAACCAACTGAAAGAATCACTTGGAATCTGGACTTACCAAAGAATACTTCGAATACCCGGTATCATGGAAACACAAACCGTCCAATTAGGATGTCCTGGAAATGATGAATCTCAGACAGAAATTCTAGAATCTGTATAAAACAAAAAAGCCGTCCAAATTTTAGCCATCTTAGAAGAAATGATTTTCCCCCAGAAGCTCATCACATTAGAGGTAAAGGGTGGACTGATTGGGAGGCAGAGGATGTGGGCGAAAGTCTGGACAGGAAGTATAGCGCAGATCGGAAAAGGTGAGGCGACTGATGCAGCGGTTGAAAGAGAAAGATGGAGATCCATGGCATCCCACCTCTTTGCAGGGAGTTAATGATTATGATATTAAACTACTACTCACTTCAGTGTTAGTAGTTTAGCACAATTTAGATAATTTTAAACTAGATTCATTAAGAGTTAGATTGCAAGAAGTATGTACATGTATCTAGAGAAGAAACCCCACACCTAAATTTAGTCCTAGCAAGTATTTTTATTTCAGCCATTAACTCGGATACTTTAAGCAAGATCAGCTTCATCTAAGTTATGGCTCTCAGTCTCAGATGCCTCCCGGCTAATGTTTTACTTGACTGGATTTTATTCTGCTTGAGAATCGAATTCATGACGTACCGGGTACTGTTACAAAGCTTGTAAATATGTACACACAAAATACTCTGTTGGCGCCATTAAAAACCATTGAATGGTAGTGGAGACCTGTATAGTAATCAACCTGCTTCGGCCCTTCTTACTTATGTTCTCTTGTTCCGCATTGGCTAAGCTCAAAGTCTCAACGCGTGATAGCCCTTTTCATGAGTATGGCGAAGAATGAAAGAGGATTATGCAAGACTAACATGTTATCCCATCCCAGTCTAGACTTGTGCGGAAAGGGGGTGGTAATATAGGTACCAGATAGTTTCATGAATGATGAACTACAATGTAAACCAGTCCTGTAAGAAAGTTTGTGTTGTCTAACATGTTGAACAATCGCAGCTAAAAGCTTGTGGGGACAACTGCAAGAATCTCTCACCATGTGAATACCCTCCCCCTCCCAAGACTCGAACAATACTGAATTAAACTTTCCTGGTAAGTCTTGCGGTGTGAAGGTGGGTGCCGAATCTGCTGCTCTGTAATAGTCGAGGGTTCGAGTTATATCAAAAATATTCAAAGACAAGAATTTTTCAAACATTGTGATCCTACTCCAACCCAGTTCTAATTTCATTTCGTAGGCCTATATCTTCAATTTTCAAACAATTTCTGATTGTGCGGTGGCTGCTTGTACTAATGATTTGAATAATCTGGATTAAACTCTAACACCCAAATCATGGTAAGTCATCAGTTAAAGACCATAAATTTTAGGCATTAGACATGTGGCTGCCTCTAAAATCTTTGGCGAGGGCGGGGCCCGTTATTTTTGGCTGCCGCATGAACGGGCGCCTCAGTTGAGTCAAAATGTGAATTTGTAATTTATCTAAATAAAAACAAAAACGAAGTGTGTGTAAAGGTACTGCAGTACCGTAACAATGTAAGAAGACAATCTGGACAAGAGTATGTTAGCTCTAGATCTGGGAAACCCGCTCCTGGCAGAGCAACAAAACTTTTAACAGATTGCTCTAAATGCTTTTATGAGATATACTCGTACCTCCATAAGAGAAAGAAAATATACATGAAATGCCCAGCTGATGAGCGTAAAGGTCATTTTTACATTTAATTCATAGAAAGACTAGAAAATGAGAGATGGAGAGGCACAAAACGGCAAAACCAAAAATATACACCTTTTGATAATATTTGAGGTCTGTCGGTTCATCTGTAGAAGAAAGAGTATGTAAAACATTTTTAATACACCTGACATCCTCAGAGCCAGAAGAACCCTATTGTTATACCAACAAACGGTGGGTAGACACAGGCATTGCGTTACCAACTTGCCCAGGTGAGAATGCACACTGAATTATTTCCAAAGGTTCCACCCCATTACTGTAGGCAGGGCAGTAAAAAGAAAATTTAATAAAAGACTCTTAACCTCACCAAGATTTGTGGTCTGTTCAAATATTGGTGTGCAGAAAATAGTGCTAAATCTGCCCAACAGCATCAGTGTACGTGGAAGTTTTCAACCTTGAGTGCAGTATTCTCTACTGAGTTCATCACTCTATAACTCATAAGAAAGATCGTTACAACAAGTGTGAACTTGGCCGCATCAATGATGCGCTTCCACCTGCTGAGAGGGAGGCAATGGGACAACATATCGTCAACAGAGTTAGTTCTTATGATGACAGAGAAAAGGACAGAAATGACAAAACTAAGGCAGTCTTTTGTTTCGATAAAGAAAATGTTTTTCCCTACGAATTTCAGGTGTCTCAAATTTCTGTTCAAAAACTACGAAAAAGGAAAAAATTGTGTTTTCAACATGACTGCCCACTTGTCAGTCACAAGAAAGTAGCCTAATATTTTACAATTTGGCGTGAAGGCATGGGTGATCGTATGGCAAGCAACATGACCGGTGCTGTCATAAAGATTCTGGAGCAAGTAATGACTGACCACCCAGGAATAAAAGAATCGGATGTAATCCTGTGGTCAGTTTCATTATTTATGATAATAGGAACAGAGCCAAGATTCTGGCTTTGTCTATGTTTCTAAAAGTATTTGTGAAGCTGGTCAAGACAGTACTTAGGGAGTATATATCATGCACTGACTGACTCAGTGATTGAGTGTCACTTAGGACATCAAGAGATTTGTAACTCGTTGAGCTTTGTAGCTAACGTTAAAAACTATCCGAAACTCTCCAAATAATCAAAATGTGTGGGCAAAAGCCAAAAAAGAGTTTGCCCTTAGTCGGGTGCCTTTACACAAAGTTACTTCAAATACGAGTCACAGAGGTGCTTGGTGTTGTGTCATACAAGACCGAACAAAACGCTGCTGACTGGATCACTTTAAGTGTTAAGTCCTCACCCCACGTGCCCATTAGGAAAAAAAAACCTGAGCAGAAAAAAAAATTGTGACACCCTCAAGCCTCACAGCTTGAGCACAGCATTTGATTGGGTCTGAAAAAACAAAAGACCTTCAGTCTATTCTACATTATTTACATGGCAGGAATGGATAAGACATTTAAGAAAACTAAGGTTTTGATACTAGACTGCTTTCAATTCAGGAGCGTAGTGGCGACATGGTTTAAGCTATGTTTCTCTAAGTGGCAAGGCGGTGGGTGCCGAAGCAACTATAAGTCGAAGGTTCGAATCATACGAAAGGCAGACATTTCGGGCATTTCCACTAAAAAGCCTACTTCTCTCCACTGCTAATTTCATACCTTTATAATATTTCAATCGTTTCTCTAAGTGGCAAGGCGGTGGGTGCTTAAGCATCTGTATGTCGAAGGTTCGAATCATACTAAAGGAAAACATTTCGGGCATTTCCACTAAAAAGCCTACTTCTCTCCACTGCTAATTTCACACTTTTATAATATTTCAATGCTTTCAATTCAGTATGCTTTGTCAATGGTTGTCAATAAAATCATGTATATGCGTCAATGTCCTAGGCTTAAGCTTTTTTTTAATTCCAGATAAATATCTTAAAGAAGTCGTTAAGTAAGGTTTTGATTTGCAAGCCTTGCTTTTTTAATGTTGACCTTTTGCGCTAGCCACTAAACGCAACTTTATGCTCGTGTGTCTGTTTGTTTGTACTGCTTGGCTGTGTAGGGCCTACTTCTCTGAATGCTGAGTAGCCGTTGCACGCTTTAATTATGCGTGGTGAACTGAGGTAGGAAATTTAGGTGGAAAAGTTTTTTTTGTGTAATTAAGTAGTTAACGGTATTTTTCTATGCGGTTGTCTCGGGGATAGGATCTCTCCAGTGTACCAAGTTGAGAATTTCGAATATTCTTACAAGTCATGATCCAGTGGCGTAGTCCCTGAGGACTTGTGGTTTTTTTTTTTTTTTTTGAGTATTTTAATATTGTATAAACCTCTTTGAGGGCCATAGCGTAATCTGTCCATAGCTGTGAAGTAGTAGCTGACTATTCTACTAGCACACACAGGATTCTTTCTGCACACGACGTTTAGACGTGCAATAATCCAGAAATCTACAAGTAAAACACCAGCTAGAGGTAGGCATGTGCCTATAAAGTAATAAGTAAGTTGCGACAATCTCGGGGCCAGCTACAAATCACTGTAATAAACTCTTATAAATAATGTCACACAAACTAAGGCCAAATTGCACTATGGTCCTCAAAGAGTGTTATAAATATGATTATGCTAAAAACATGTCCTCAGGAACTGAGCCACCAGATCTTGACTTGCAAAGAACATTAGAACGACTCAACTCCGTAGGCTACACTTGGAGAGATCCTACCCACGAGACTACCGCATAGACAACTAATTACCATAGTATACAAACTAAACCACCTAAACTATCTTAACTGAGTTCACTGAGGGTAAGAGACAATTCAGCAAGCACAAAACGTGCAACGGGGTATTCAGTACTCACAGAGGCACACACAGTCAAGTAGTGCAAACACACTCACAAACATAACGTTGCAGTAACGAATACGAATCATAAAGTAGTACCGTACTGAACAGTAGGTTTATAAAAAATATACAAAGTTTGCAGCTGAAAACCTGTCCTAACACTTGATATTTGTGGAAATTCGACAATGTACTGTTATAGTTGTGAAGATGGCACAATGTGATCTTATAGTTGCGGAGATAGCACAATATAGGGCCTACTATTGTAGATGCGGGGGTGGCACTATGAGATTTGGTATTTGCGGAGATGTCAGAATTTGCCGTTGTAGTTTTTAAATGGCAGCCCTACTTTGTGCCATATTCAAACTGGAAATGCTAAAAATTGACATGTTAATGAAAGAAAATTTTGAAAATAAAATCTGCATCAAGTAAAAGGTAAGAAAACAACACGCCATACAAAATTACAAATGTATGTGCAATTCTGTCAATAAACGATGAGAAATATTTCCATCACCAAATTTAAACTACGATTTCAACACACTGAAATTTGCGTAGGCTGGAGAGGGCACAAATAAATTCTGGGTTGACCTTTCGTCCCTTTTGAATCTTCAGGTCAATGGATTACCGAACAGGTACAAGTATAAATGACGAAATTGGAACAACGACTTGCGAATGAATTTCTTTGAAATTCTACTCAAGACCATCTATTTGAACTAGATTTTCCTGTTCAATAACTACCGCATCTAATTTAAATTCCAAACCACCAACTGCAGCTCCCAAGAAATCCCTTCAATCTTGCTTTATCGCAATTTGTGATTTGCAACCCTGCAACGAATGTCAAACTACAAACTTGTGATATCTTATTGGCACGAATTCATTAAGAGCTCTTACCATCTGGAGGCGAACTTGGACTACCAAAACAAAATAATTTCCACCGACGGGCGTCTTCGACTTCGTGTAACTTACATTTTACTGTTCCATGATGGCACCAGCAAGCGAGAAATCAAAATCAAAGACCTGCTTTCTGTAAGTGAAACCTGAGAATAAAAATCCTCTTTAAATATAAAAAAATAACTTCTAAAACCAAAATTAGCCTGTCCAGCCTTAGATTTCCCAAATGCCTGGGCTAGAGTCTCTAGAGCTACTTTAAAAAGGTGTTTCCTCAGATTCTTGAAATTGGCCGTGAGATAAATTTATATTTAGATCTAGGTTCTAGGTTTAATAGGAATGAGAAAAGTATGATGGGCAACTCCTATGGAAACGCAGCTGCTGTTTGCTCATGGGACATCCATGAGTTGTGTGCGTGCCTTTAGTTTCCTTGATGTCTGACTTAAGGGGCGACTTGGCAGTTGACACCCCCCGCCCACCCCTTATCTTACCATCAATGATCAAATTGGTGCTTTAATAGGCAGTGATCGTTGCACAGAATTATAATTCATGTATAGAGATGAAGCACATCCTCCACCGTGACGAGTGCATCTCCATTGACACATACAAGATAACAGGACTTGAAATGGAAAATCAAGTAATGGGTTTCTGTTTTTTAAGGGAGTGACGCAAAGGTTCAAATTAACACATACATCAAAATGTTCAACTTATGTGCACAAAAAGATCATTAAGAAAATGCAGTACATATAGAATAAAAGCCATTTTCTAAGAAACTGTTAATACTAATAAATAGATCCAAAATAGAATTCTAAGGCCTAGATAAGTACCATAATTACAGACCTCCCATTCATACAGATTAAATCAGTATTATAAAAATACTGATTTATGGCCAAAATGTTAGAAAATACTGATTTTCTGATTTTTTTTTTACAAAATAATGAATTTTTACTGCCTGGCAACTACTGCCCATGGAGTCAAGTTTCAGAGTTAATTTTCAGTGTTTGTCACTTTTTTTAGCAATCTGAAAATTGTTAAATCAGGACCTGTATGTACCAAAATGCTTTACGTTAGGCTTACTGTATTATGGACCATGGTAGTTTTCTAACCATTATTTTTTTCCTTTTTTTTCTAAACAATTTAAATGACAATGGCTTCAATAAAATTGAACTGTTAGTACTTTCACTAATAAAGAAGTGTCAGAGTTTGTGTGTACCAGTACATGGTCATACAGATTTTTAAACCCTGAATGCTGATTTTTTAGCTCAATCATACTGATTTTCCATTTTAAGGAGTGGCAGGTCTGCTATTATATAATCTTTTAAATCCAGGAAAAATTTAAGTAGGAAGGAGAGGGAATGTCATATACGGACATAAACTGCCAGGAAGCTTCTGCATGCATGGTGTAGGTGTGCAGGTCTGGGGTTTCACTTTCAGGTGGAATCACACTAGCAATAAGTCTCTGCTTGGACTTTATCAACGTCTACACACAATGCACAGAACTAGTACTAGTAGTATGCTAAATTGAATAGTAATAGAAAATTTAGGTTGAAATAAATAGTGGAGGCAGCCACTGCACAATCAAATGATTGAAAGGTTTTAAAGGTATGAAATTAGCAGTGCAGACAAGTTGGCTTTTTAGTGGAAATGCCCAAAATGTCTGCTCTTAGTATGATTCGAACCTTCAACTTATAGACGCTTGGACACCCACCACCTTGCCACTTAGAGAAACATAGCTTATAAATACCACTAGGCCACAACGCTCCTTAAGGTTTGAATCATACAAGTCTTGAGCTGAATGATAGATTCTCTAGCCTTGGGCTGAATGATAGATTCTCTAGAATTGGGCTGAATGATAGATTTTCTAGAATTGGGCTGAATGATAGATTCTCTAGAATTGGGCTGAATGATAGATTCTCTAGCCTTGGGCTGAATGATAGATTCTCCAGCCTTGGGCTGAATGATAGATTCTCTAGCAGAAAAATTTTCATTTTCAGCCCTGATGGGAAAAAATGTCATGGACTTGAATTTAATTGGTTTTGGATTTTTTTTTCTTCCACAGGTTGTAAATTTGTCTTTTTGAAAATTCAATACATTTTAAAAAAGATGATTTCTCAACCAAAGCTTAGTAAAATTTGAACCTCAAACTTTAAAAAAATTTCACCGTAGGAACCATTAGATTTGCAATGGGGATTCTTTCTCGAAATGCAGCTTGTAGAAGCAGTATTCATGAAAGATCTTTTTTTTTCAGCTGCAGAGACAATCAGAAAATCCATGATAATAAAACTTCACACTAGGCATGTTGTAGATACCCCAGGTAGGCTCAGCTGCCCCAAAGATTAAACGACCAGCACAGCTAGAATGAATCAGTCTCTGGGTTTTGGTCTAAAGAGCAGAGACCTAGACGGACTGTTTTGTACCAAACTGTGGGACAGCTTAGCTGGGATGTCTATTCTTCAAGGCTGAGGACAACATAACACAGAAAAAGACGAAGAAGGTGACTACTGCTGCTCTGGTATATTTGTGTTTCAAATTTTGGTCTATTGGAAAGCAAACATTTACACAAGCCTTCAGAGACACCCTTTTTTAAATAAAAGCTTAATTTGTACTTACAGCCTGAAATAAAACAAGCATGTGCAAACTAAATTTGTAACGTGATAATGCCTCAGTACAGGGGCTAGTTTGTTTGTATGTGTATAATGAGACTGTTAATCATAATGAAAACTCACCTACTGGTTTTGAATTAATTTTTGAAATAACACTTATTTATTAATGCTTAACACAATAAGCGTTTTTTTTTAAATCTTTTTTTTTTCACCCTTGCACGAAAGATTGCACCTTTTGTCTAGACAAGATTTTGTGTGGTGTCATAGGAATTACAAACTTTGAAATGTGAGTTGTTTTAGGCTTTGTGGTATCTTCTTGCTGTATTTGCTAATAACAACAGTTTTTTTCTTCACATTTGCTTTTGTTGGTATACTGCTATCTTTGCTATATAGAGGTGTTTTTTTTTTTCCATTTTGACACGCTATTTTTGCCAAATATTTCTAAGCCTGAGTAGACTTGACATAAAATTATTGATGCTCTAAATTCCTTTGCGTTTTTTCTGGTATGTTAAGAACTTCCATAGATTCTAGATCTACAGGTTGTGTCACTGGTAGTAGAAGAGGTGGCACAATCACATCATTCTGCGGAAACTGTGTTAGTGTGAACAATACAGACAAACTGTTTGTAGATTGCAGTGAGATTTGTTCTGTGAAGAACTGCAATCAAAACAGATGCTACTTGAATGGTGTCCTAATTTGTTCCTCGTTAAGATCCGTTCTTTCACACTGGCTGATAGTCTATGGTGAGCCGACTAGTCAGATGCCTTTTCTGAAAAGTTAATTTTTTTAACTGCTTGTACAAGGTGTCTTTTTTTACTTTAATTCTCTCAGTGTAGGTTTGATGCTGGCAGTAGCTTGGTTCTATAATAGAGAACTTTGTAGCAATAAGGGTGCCAATAAAAGAAGAGTGAAATAATCAAGATTAGACAATGGGCCAATGCTGTGTTACAGCGAGTGCCACTCTCACTTTTAAACTCTTTTGCTACTGACTACACTTTTTCTAGTGATTTTATTAAATTTGATTATACATACGTATTTCATATAACACATCAATTGTATTTTCTTAACAAACAAATGAAAACCGCATCCCAATTTAAAAAAATCAATCTTTATTTTATCCATACTTTTCCACTTGAATCATTCTATCCAGAGAACTATTATATGATGAAGAGGCCCTGAGAACCCTGTAGAACTTATTGAAAGATTCCTCTGATTATAGAGTTCATAAAATCCTAGACTCCCCTGCGTTTTTCGTGAATGACATGGCTAAGATATTTTTACATTTTGTACAAGTCTACTTTTTTTACAGGATTTCCTTTTTTTCCCAACATTCTCCTTTCTTTCTCTGACTAAAAGGGACAGATTTTAGAACGGAAAGTTTTGATGACAATAAAAATGTTCATGGCTTCATTAAGTATTACAACTTGACAGTAGGTTTGAACAGGTACCAGGTAGCTGTTGACTTTACAATTGTATGGCTAAGCAACATTCTTCAGAAAGATCTAATACTTTCCTGCCTTTGATGCTTGTGTGTTTGTGTGAGCTGCTTACATTGCTACCATGCTCAATGTTTTCAAATTTTCCTGCTATATTTGTTAGATGTTACATCTTTTTTTCTTTCTGTGGTACTCATTATTCTCATTTCTAGTTTTCTCTTAGTACAGTAAATGCATTGGAAGAAAAATGTCTTCAGAACAATCTTAATGATGAAGTTGTTAAGAGTTTAATTTGAAAGGGGACTAAAACTTGTGTATTTATGCACCTTTTCTCAATACAAAATTTTTGAAAAAACTTATTTTTTTTCTCCAGAAGAAATATGATTTAAAGACAAATTAACGTTGACAAGCTTAAAAATGCAGATGTTTAAAATGTATTGAAGCCGTTGAATGTGAAATATTGTGACTTCTGATTCATTTTGACTTTCTCCATGACTAATCTTGTAGCTTTGGTTTGTTGTCTAATAATTAATCAATGTGATTGTTACTTGTACTGTTACTAACATCTTCTTATTTGAACAAAAGGTAATATATAAGGTATTCAAATCAATGCTTTCTAAGAAACGCCATCCAATTTAAATGTTGTTCTAAGTTTGAAACCTTTGCATATTCAGAGTAAACAATACACCATTACATGGATGAAAAGTTACACATTTTATATTATCTTGCCCGCTGAACAACTGAATCTTCCTGCGTGAAATCAGGCTTACCATGTTTTACCTGTGATTGATTTTTAGCATTCTCTTGGGGCTAACCTATTATTTCTTTATGTGCACATTTTAGTATAAGCAGAATTTAATTGCACTCCTATGATTTGTAACTGTGGGTTTTCTATGTAATAAAAACAATTTGTAATTGTCATCAACAGTTATCTTTTTGTATGCCTTAGTGCAAGCAATATCACACTAGCATTTGAATCCATTTAAGGTTGGTAAAACAAACTAGCGACACAATTAAAACCTCAAATAACATGTCTTTTCTAAACTTCAGTGAATAATTGAATACAAAAAATCCAACCTTAGAACCTCTTTTTAAAACCAAATACTAGACTTTTTTGACGTTAGGACTGAAAACAAAAGCACCAGGATCTAAGCATCCAAAAGTCTACTTGGTCTTTGCGCAGTAGATCTAGACGTGCCTTTATTGTTATGACATAATAATATTGTAGTAAAGACCTGCATCACCATAAAGCCCCAAAATTTAAGATTTAAAGAAAGGATTTCTAAAAACTGATAAGGAAATTTTCTCTAAAGAAAACTTGTGATGAGAAATTTTTTTCTTCTGTGAAGTCAGCAAGTGAGGATGTTGTGAAACAAGACTGACTTTTAACTTTAAAATCAGTTTTCATGTAATACTTCACAAGTGTCACTGATTTTTGCTTTGTTTTTTTTTTGTCTATTTTGCAGCCTATACAACTCAACCCGCAATTAGCTTTGCATAATTCAATAGTTTTCAAAGCACCAACTATTTCAATTTTTTTACAAGGTTACATGTACTCCATATCTGTAATCCTAATGTGCCTCAAAAATTTTAATCTATTTGTAGATAAGATTACAATGTTCATTAAAATATTATTGGGATGATCTTTGGTAAAAAACGCAAAAGTTTAGAAATCACTAAAAAAAAAAGCACAGAGGAGAATTCAACCATTTCAAATGTTAGTATTTGAATGAATTTTTTTTACAAAACTCTGAGGCAAACCCTTACTATTCAAAAAAATTATATTACATGTATAGCACTGATGAGTTGAACTTATGTTCACACTAAGAAATTGGCATTTTCTATCCAAGCTTCATATTTTTTCTTATTTTTTTGTGGTACATGTATATATTTATTGAAACCATGGGATGTCTTTTTAATCAAAACATTGGGATAATGGCCTGGGAATATTCAGCTAGAGGGCTGGCTGGCGGTCTCTTCATATTCTTGGTAAGGCAAATTTCTTCATTTTCTTTAAAATGGGTCTCAGTGATCAGGAGTCTTCCAGTGCTACAACTCAGCTCATAATCAAGATATCAAAACAGTTCCCTGATGCTATCAAAGATTTGTAATCTGTAAGGATGTACAGTATTTTATTATTAATGGCAAAACTCCTCAATCAGATTTATTTTGTGGGAGTGCTACATCTTACTTTATGTTTGTCATTAATTTTTACTTTGTTCCTAAGTGTAACTGTGCAATACTAACTTGTAACCCTCATTAACAAAATTAGTCAAAAACTCATGGCAGGTTCATTTGAGTCTTGGTCTAAAGATGGCATGAAATTAGCATTGATTTTAGTAGGCTTGAAGGAAAAGTGGCCAAGCGACCAATTTTGTGACAAATTATTCTTAATCGAGTCTAGCTGAGGTGAAATCAGGCGTCATCGCTCTGACTTCTATTGTAGTATTTATTGCTATTGTAAGCTTATTACTGCGATGCCTCTGCTTTTGAGAATGAGCCAACATACACAATAATTTTTGTAACCAATGCTATAGATTTTGACTCAATATATCTATATATAATCACAATTGACTTGATTGACTGTATTTACTACACATTTAAATATCATTTTATTTGCCATAATATCTGATTATATAAATTTATCAATCTTAAACTGAATCTAGATATTTTGATTGTATTGAATGTTCTGTAAATATTAAATAGTTTTCTTTTGAAAATGCTGCGTATCTCAAATGAGTAAAATTATCTGAGTTTTTTAATCCTTTTATAAACGCTGTGAATTTTCCGTGAAAATTCTAAATGAATATGTTAGTACTTTTGTGAAAGGTTTTAATAGTAAAATAGAAGAAAAACACCAACTCTGTGTTTCCTTTTGAACTTCAGATCTTCAACATTCAGGTCATGTAGCAT
>BMAT01007045.1:250657-264101 GCA_019649035.1 Elysia marginata
ATTTTAATAGTGAAATAGAAGAAAAACACCAACTCTGTGTTCCTCTTGAACTTCAGATCTTCAACATTCAGGTCATATAGGATTTTTGTGATACTACTGTTACAAATAAATTAAATACAAACTTCATTCAGATACTAAAAATAAACATTGAGATTATGAAGAAAAAAAAAGTCCACAGTAAAAAAAAATCTTTCTCTAATCAAATTTACATTTTTATTGACTTTACTTTTAAAATTTCTTACTTTTGTGTGCACTTTTCCTTTTTTTGTGACTGACAACGGTTATGAAGTTACTTATCCGTGACTGACAACGGTTATGAAGTTACTTATCCCTTTTTAAGAAAAGGAATTATTTTGTGTCTTTTAATTTTTTGGTTTGTTCCTCACATCAGCTTTTTTTTGTACCAATCATCCCCAGATGTTAATGTCAGATGAAGAAGAAGAAATTTATAATTCCGAGTCAGAGAATCTGATGATGAGCACTTTAAAAGAAGAAACCAACTTGGTTTCGCGTTCCACGCCGCTTCATCCTAAAGCTGTACAGAATGGTGACCCCAGTTCAAATGGTGAAACAGTTCAAAGTAACGACAACGGCAAACAGTCTCAGACGTTGCACACTACGCCTTACATTTGGATGATTTCAGCGTTTGCAGCGATTGGTGGGTTCCTGTTTGGCTATGACACCGGAGTGGTATCAGGTGCCATGCTTTTGCTTAAGGATGAATTCTCGCTGTCCTCCTACATGCAAGAAGTGATTGTGTCCAGCACGATCGCTGCTGCCTTTCTGTTTGCTCTGGTGGGCGGATTTCTGAACGACATGCTGGGACGGAAGGCTGTCACGATTGTTGCAAGTTTTGTGTTTACCGTAGGGGCAGTGGTGCTAGCCTTGGCTCAAAATGTTGCCATGCTCATTGTGGGCAGGTTTATTCTTGGAATCGGTATTGGTAAGTCAGATAGTTGATCAGTTACAGATTGTGTTTAAAGCCTAGTGGAATTTATTTTTGCAATGAGAATTGATAAGTGGGATAGCTGTTCAGTTAGAGATTATCATATTATATTTAAAGCCTTGTGGAATTTTAATCAAGCTGTATTCTAAGTTTGTGTTCGTGCATTACAAATTGAAAATAATCTGTTATTTTGGATGCACTGAAACCTTTCTATCTGTAGTCTCATCGCAAAAACATTTCTGCACTTGAGAAATGCAATAACCTTTTGTTCGCCATTGAAAAGCTAATGCAGGAATATTCCATACAGCCTGGTTAAAACAGAAAGACATTAAAACTATAAGGCAGTAAAGAACAATCAGTTCATCATGTGAAATTCTTATTTTAACATAAAGATGACAAATAGGAGCAAACACAAAAAAAGTATGTGAGAGGTCAATACTCTTCATGATGATAATGTCTTAGAACAAATTGTTAGAGAGACAATGTAGGGCTTATTACTATTAAGACATTTCCAGGAAAACTTACTGTGAAAAAACAAATGGTCCTGAATCTTGTAAATTAAAATATTTCAGTTTGAAAGTTCAAATGTCTTTTGATCTCCTAATATTCTCTTGTCAATATTCACAAAAAGAACAAGTAGTCTTGATTGTTCGTTTGAAAAACCCCACTTTAAAAAAAAAAAAAAAATCTTAATGTATTTTGGATCACATGATATTGCTATGTCAATTTTCATAGAAGCGACAAATAATCCTGGGCGTTAGTTTTAAAAATTCTGCTTTTGAGAAATTTTTTTTTTTTTTTTTAATCTCCTAATAATGCCTTATCCGTTGTCTTTGTTTTCTCTGCACCACTTCAGGGTTTGCATCTATGACTGTTCCGATGTACATAGCAGAGAGCTCACCCCCTCACCTGCGTGGCGGTCTGGTTACAGTGAACAGTTTGTTTATCACTGGAGGCCAGTTTATAGCGAGTCTAATGGATGGGGCCTTTAGTTACATCAAGCCAGGAGGGTGGAGGTTAGTTCTTGGTTTAATGCCACTCAACACAACAATATGGATCAAGTATTTTTTTTTTCCAATTACTTAAACATGGTTAATTGGTTAATTGATATTTTGGAAAACATTACAAGCTTCCAGAGATTGTTGACAAACACAGTGGAACTCTTTATGTAAGACTGCTCCTCTTAACGTTAGGTGACTTTAAAATTGAGGACTTCCCCTTATGTGGGTGAACAGAGACACCTCTCCTCCTCCTCTTTTGAGACCTGGTTTTACCAACAGTTTTCCAGGTAATTGTTCAGGAGTTCTACTGTGTAAAGAAGAGTCTGTGTTACCTCTTTATCGTAGACAATGAAATTATGGTTCACTTAAACTTTTAGCCTCAGATCATGTGTGGCTTTTCAATTTGGTTTTAATGTTGAAAACCTTGAGCGGTCAAATCCAACCAGAAAGTTATTATCAAATCTCAGTCCCAGACCTGCCATTCATACAGATGAAATCTTTATTTACATATCTTTTTCCAACAAAAAATAAAAAATGCAGATTTTCTGATGTTTATTATTAGATACAGATTCTTTATTGTGGGGCACTTACCAGTCAATGGAATAAGCTTCAATTCAGTGAGATATATTTCCTTATTTTTTAAAATTTTTTTTTAACAACCCAGAAGTTCTGTAGTTATATGTAAAAGTAAAAGTATTTATTTCCATTAGTGTTTTAAAGTATGGAACAAGGACTTCTCTACAGTTGAAAATATCAAAGTCTGATGTTCCAAATTTTTCATGATGAGAGGTTTACTTTTCCTCTTTGGCCCTGCCAGATTTTAACTCATAATTTGAAATTAACCAAGGCAAATTCTCTTGAATCAAACTTTAAATTAAGACCTTAGTAGGTTTACCTTCTGTTCCCCGTCTTTACTCCCAATCATGTTTAACACCATCGCTAAAAATTGCCATCCCAAACCCACACAGGCATGCTTTTCTTCACAGAATAGCTGTGTTTATGCTGGGTATGAGAGGGAAATGTTAATACTGCTTACTGGTAATACTAGTAGGGTGGAAACTTGTCTGAGTACAATAAAAACCTGATTCCTTTTTGTATAATTAGAATCCTCTTTTTGTGTATTCCCTTGAGATTTGAAAAGGATTCCACTGTAATTTGTAAGTTTTTTGTACAATCGAGTTCACTCTGTGTTTCTTTGAAAATTGTGTTGCAAATGCTAGTACTTGAACTCAATAGATTCACATGCTCTTAATTAGCGAGTACCAGTACGCACAATTTTAATGTCAATCAGAATGATTTTCTGTTTTAGTGAGTGGCTTGTCTGCAATGTTTTTATTATCTACCATAATCTCTGTTGAATCAGATTCATGCTCGGGCTGGCAGGTCTACCGTCAGCCATACAGTTTTTTGGATTCTTCTTTTTACCTGAGAGCCCTCGCTGGCTGATTAAGAAGGGGAGGGAAGTGCAAGCCAGGGAGGTGCTCGTCAAGCTGAGAGGGACTACAGAAGTTGAGGAGGAGATGCAGGAGATGAGGACTTTGGTGGAATCAGAGGCTCAGCAAGCAGAGACAGGTACCTCCATCAGCCGTTAGCAAGATGAGAGCTAAGAGGGTATCACAAGGTTCTTATGCAATGATAAATCGAAGAAGCCTCTCTTTTAAAAAATTCTTTTGTTTTCAAATTTTGATATTTTAAGAGTCTATGGACACACAAAATGTGAGGTCATCATGGCAAATCAGGCAAAAGGTTGAATTTTTAAAATATTTTCTCGAAGTCCCAATTCATGCCATATTTAGCCATTAACGTTTTCTCAAAGTCTGATTCATGCCATATTGAGTCTATTTTTCAAAGTCCAATGCACACCCTTTCAGTTATTAACAAAAATTATAACTCTAGCTTCTGCATGTGTTGATTGATTGAAGGGTATTTTTACAAGCCCAATTCCGCTTCAAAGGTGCTCTCAGGGCTTGGGTCCCAATGACAATTTACGGGCTGCCACCCAGAGACTAGCGGGGATACCATGACTTAGCCTCAGCCGGTCACATTATACCCAACCAGTATGCATGTGTTGAGAAATTTCATCTTGAAGCAAGAAGAAATGGTTTCAAAATTTTTTATTGAAACTCAAAACTAGTATTTAGTGATTTATGCTTTGCTTCACCCTTTTTGCCTCACAAATTTTATAATTGGTGCTTGCTCAAGTTTTGAAAAGTCTTTGAATTTTTTCATGAAGTCCTCACTTTCAAAACTGGTAGGGGATAGACTACAAGAGTTATCTCATATCTTTTTGTAAAGCAATGAATTTATCTACATATCCAGGGTTTTTAACAGTTCTCCGCATCCTGAGGACGCCAACTGTGAGGCGTGCTGTTATTGTGGGTTGTGGCCTGCAGCTTTTTCAGCAGCTAAGTGGCATCAACACGGTCATGTGAGTGGCTTTTCTTTTTCTTTCCATCCAGTGCCAACTTGATGCACACAATTGTCTCACTTTCAGGGTGAATGAGTTGAATTTCACAATTTTCAGCTTTGAAGAAGTTGCTGATTTGAAACAGACGTTTTCTAAGCTTTGATGCATAAAGATTTTCATGAAATTAGTGATAATTTGTGAAAAGGTATTGAAACTTTTATTACCTTAAAATACAGACAAAAAGAAGAAAACCCAAAGACCTCTAAACAGCCTTTTCTCAAAAATTTAATTTCTGACTTTTGACTCATTCACTGTGGATGCGAGACATTTGGTTATAGCATAAAACTTTTAGTGATTCTGTTGTCTTGTAGAATATTTTGTAGGATTGGCATTATTTATTTCCATCAATCATTCAAATTTTCAAAATACAATTTTGTTAGTATACATAAAGGAAAATACCAAGAGATGCAGCCTTTTTTTGTTTTGTTAGAAGACACTGGAATCAGTTAAAAAAAATTTTTTTCGATGCTACAACAATGTATGTATTTTTTTTCTATAAATACAGCTTACTACTAGTAAGATCCTCACAAATTTTCCGGGTTACCAAAGATAATAGAACTGGTTTAGGTAAAGGTGAAAACGTGACATCTGATTGATTGATACTGGTTGCGGAAAATAACGATCCTTATTTGAGAATAAGACCCACTCAAAAGGTCCTACTCTGCCCATGTTCTTCGTCTAAATAACGAGGATAACATGATGAGCCGTTAAATAAAAAAATACATTAAACTATATAACCAAGTTCATTTGATTAACAAAAAACCTAGCGCTTGTTTTGGGGAATAAAAAAAAAGTTGGCGAGTGTGGCGATCAAACCCCTGACATTCGCACATCTTGACTTTCATATTATTCGCATGACACTCTAACCAACTGTGCCGATGGCGCTCTGATGATTTAGACAATCTGAAGGAAGTGATGGCAGTTCCGACTCGATTGTGAGGGAAGATTGGAATGAAAATTTTATAATGGCTAGATCTAGATCTAGGCTTTGAATCTTCAGCTTGGAGCATATACAGACTTTAAATGTGGAAAAGGACCTTTCCCAGATGGAATTTTGATTGCTAAATAACACTACAGACTCATCCAACTTTGAAGTGACAAACCTTGACCTAGATCTGTGTGCCACTCTCGGCATTCTGGTTGAGCAGAGAGCATCAGAGCCTATTACCAAGAGAAGCGTAAATTTTTTGTAAAAATGACAAAAATTAAGAGGATCGATATCTTTATGAATCACCCACAAAATTTTCAGACTTAGGTGCATGTCCCTGGCATTGTGAATTATGGCCATAAAATTTACCGTTTTTAACAGCTCTCGGATTTTACAGTATTTTGCAAAAAAAAAAATGTAGTCTTAAAATGAAATAATTGTCTGCCTCACACTATTTTTTAATATAGGAGTTGTGAAGGAAATGCAGTTGTCAAGTTCTGCTATTGTTAACAGAATCAAATAAAAGTTAGGTTAGGCATGGAATGAGTTTACTGAATAAGTCAGGCTGTCTCTTATTTGGGATGCAAGTTTTCCATTTTTTTACCAGTTTTCTTTATCTATAAAACTAAAAGCAGGAAAATTAGAAAAGCTAAGACATAAATGTGAAAGAAAACCGCTAAGATTAGATTTGCAGAGAATCAAACACTTCCTGTGAGTTGTGAAGCTGTGAAGGCCCTAGTACAGAGTTATATTTACCTTTTTAGTTGATCTATCAAAAATTCTAAAGCAGCAACTATTAGTCACCCAATGTCAGGCGAAGGTGTTCAAATTTTTCTACTTTTTGCACATAAGCCGCTTGCATTCCAGTATGATGGTAGAATGGCAGTGTAGTAGATCTTTTGATTGGCAGAGACTTTAACCCCTTTGTGACGGAGGCTTTGCCAATGGCCATAACGTCCCGGTTTTTGGTTTTTAATGAGTCGGATTATTTTTATATTTTTTACATCACTAAAAGTCAATTATAATGTTTGATTTTCAATAACTCTTTGAAAAATGCCCCTTTTACGCAGTGCAAAACACTATGTACATTGTATGACGAAGCATCATGGTGATTGTCATAATTTGTTGATTTAAGGTTGTCTTGTTCGTATCTTGTCATGAAAAATAGGACGTACTGCATACGTTATAGGTCAGAAAGGGGTTAAAACAAAATTTCTATAAAGATAAAGAAAAGAAAATTGTTTTAACTTATGCAAGTCTGCGCACTAAATATGAATAGCTTGGGGTTTTTGAAAATAATAAATTGACAATGAATGGAATGCCTAAGCTTAAGATGTATTTAGCTTCTCCTAAACATACTTGCATGGCACAGAACAAAAATGGTATTTTTGTATCTTGGTCTTTGAGTGCATTGCCGAGAAATTCTGACGTTTTATAAAAACTTTACAGGTATTACAGTGCATCCATTATTAAGATGGCTGGTGTACGCAGTCAACAAACAGCTATTTGGTTGACATCGCTGACCTCCGGAATAAATTTCGTTTTTACTCTGGTTGGCCTGTGGTTGGTGGAGAAGATAGGCCGGAAGAAACTTATTATGGGTAGTCTCACAGGTCAGTGTTTTAAAAATCAAGTCAAACGAATGGATTTACAACTCGTAGTGACTTTTAGCTTCAGTATTTGAAGTTCCGATTAGTTTTGCATTTCGAGTGGAATTTAATGTCATTTTAACTGTTATGTCCACAAATTTTATTTGTTTTCTCTTTTCAGTTTTTTCTTTTTTTTTTTTTTAAGTTTTTCAATCCACAGGTGCAGCAAAATGATATTGTACTTTTTTAGGGGGTACATTTTGTGTTAAATTTAATTTTAAAAATTGGTTGTTTGAGGAAAATCGATTTTTAGGAACCCAGATCAGGTTTTATATTGAATAGTTTGGGGCATCTTTGCCTTTGAGTTCAGGTATTTGCATGTTGTATTTTACTAAGTGTGTATGTTGTGTTTGTTCCAGGCGTATTGTTGAGCCTTGTGGTTCTTGCTGTTGGTTTTCAGCTGATTGCCAACGACAGTCCTCCTGTGTCAAGGTTTGACCCAGAGCACGCAAATGACTCATGCTCGTTGTACAAGTGAGTACATTTTAAATCAGTTTTAAACACAATATTGTTAACCTGCAGAGTGTCAGCCGACAGATTAAATCAGCCTACAAACAGGAATTTCATTTTTAGCACTAAAGCTAATGGTAACTATGATGCAAAAATTGATATGCCACACTTCTAGGGTTAAAGAAAACAGGAAGTATCAAAAGAAATTTTAAACCTGACCTAATTTTTTTATTCGCGCCTAGAAATAATGAGAATCCAAACAAGGCAAACCTAAACTATTAGTTTGATTCACAGAGTTTGCTGAAAACCAGCTTAAAAAGATTGAAATGGTGTACTAACCTCATCCAAACATCTCAAGCGGGGACACATGATATAATATATCCCCTCACAAGCCATCCATAGCTTGCCGTTTCATCTACATGAAAATTTCATGTGTCACTGTTTAGCGGGTATTTGATTTTTCATTTATTTTCTGTTTTCTCGCTAGTTTTGTACTGATTGAATTCTTTAATTTCTGTGTATTCATTTGTTTCTATTGTGCTTTTTGTTTATATGTTTTTTTACTAGAAAAATTATAAAGCATGGGCTTTCAGTTAATTAAAAAAATTGGCATCCCTATATTTGCTTCCATCTTAACAAAATGTGTTTAATCTATTTTTAATTGGGCTGAAAACGACACCTGCTATTTAGAGAGATTTAAACAAAAAGACTTTAGTTTTAATTTTTGCTAAATTTCACAGTACTGTAGTTGAAAAAACTTTAGATGTTGCCATTTATGTGTTTGCATTCCAAATTGGTTCATACCTGGAAAACAAAAACAAAAGGTTTTGAAGATGGTTGAGTATTGTTGGTGCAAGTTCTGCTGAATCAGAATGATTTCAGTATATTTGATCTTGAAAGCTATATCTGTGAGGTTATGATGTGATCTCACGGTAATGAAGGGTATATATGGTAAGTTTACTAACTTTGTAAACCTATATTCTCTTTATATTATTTTTCCTTTTTCATTTAGTGCAAGTAGACCAAAGTTAAAAAAAAAAAGCCAGAGCCTGTGCTCCCAGTTTACTGCATTTCCATAGAGAATCTGCATGCCTCATTTTTTTAAAAAAAAATCTACTGGTGACCAAAAGTTGACTGAAAAATCTATAATGCCCAAGGGCTAGGTCATCGGCGTACAGGCTTGCGTTGACTCCTTTTGGTAATATTGTTTGTAAATTGTTAATGTATACCGAGAAAAGGGTTGGACATAGGACACTCTACCTTGAGGGACCCCTTGCCTAATGGTGAGGCATTGACTCATGTGATTTTGGATCTTAACTCTGGCTTTTCTGTTGTTCAGGAACTGTTCCAGCCATTTGTCCATCTTTCAATCTATTCCACATCTCAAGAGTATCAGGGTCTACATGCTAGATAAATCTGGGTTGTAAGCAGAAACTAGTTAGGCTATCTGTCTTATCTGCTATGGTAAATTCATAATTCTGCAAGAATTAAATAGTTAAAGGTTATAAGTAGCCGAGTTAATATTTCCGGAAAATTATTAATGTAAAGTTAAGACAGGCACCACGTGGGCTTATCTAGCACTGATACTCAATTCTAACAAGTAACATGCAAACCCACAGCGCTTCAATTGTTGCATCACTGCAAAAAAAGTTCAGTATTTTCTAAACATGGAATTGGCATCCACGTTTAAAGATTCTTGTTTTTCAAAATTTCGACACCGAAAGCACTGGATAGCTAAATTAGGTTAGATGGAAGTTTACAAGATGAAAGAAGAGAAAAGAATTAAGTTAAATCGTAATATTAAAAATTTTTCACAGAGGATCTCTGCATAAGAGTGAGAAGTGAACAATTCACATCAAACTTCCGTTTGTATTCATACACGAGATTCAGCGCAGGATTGGTGACTGGTAATTAATAGTATGGACCCTTGGTTGTGTCGAACATTTCTTGCAGCTCCACTTGCTTATTGACTTCAGAATGCTATTTCTTTGTTCTTGGTTGTATTCTTTTGTGTTGGATCTTACTTGCCTGTTTGGTGCGCAATTGCGCTTTCGCTGTGAAACTTTCATTAGCAGTCACTGGTTACCACAATCTCAAGAATTAACTTTTGACAATTGTTGTGTAACAATATTAATTCAAATAAAGTTTTTTCTCTTTGAGTCTTAGCTGCACTATGACAATTGTTAAAATGAACTAGTTCAGCGGATCTGAGACTGCTTTAGTTAAGATAATTATTGTAATCAATGTAGAGATAAATGACACTAGTAACCAAGTAAAGAGTCAGAAAATGAATCACTCCCAGACTCTGGCTGACATGACCATTTAACTTGAGTATGAAATAGGTTCAAGAAACCAGGCTACACCCAGAGTTCTGGTAACCCTGCGGCAAAGGCTGGTTGCTCAAAAGTAAAATAGGCAAAATTGACAAGAAAGAAAACAGAGGCAGTTATACATAAGACCTCTTATGCCTCAGGGAAAACAAGAAGAAAAGGCTGCTCAGATTAAAAGAACCTCACAACTTAAGTATACAAACTGTGAGAGCCAATCATCATCTTCATATGCTCTTAAAAAATCACCTGAAATTACTGATTTCATATCACAGTTAAATTTGTTGATGTCTAAATGTATAGATGAGGCTATGAACGAGAAAGCACCCTTTCAAGAAGATAACTTATCATCCAATACTAATAATACTATATCCACCTCAAAAACGATGCGGAGGGCGATGTATTAGATTGTGACTGTGAGGAGGAGGATGATATTAAGTATTTCATGTCATTTTTTAAAAGTGGTGAGGATTTAGGAGAACCTATCAGAGAGAAACTCGCAGTAGTGGTTAGTGAGTCTCTGATTTCAGTCAGTAATATGAAAGGGGACAATTCAAAAAGTCTTTATGAGAAAAATCAGCGACCATCAAATGTTAACAATCTTCACGGCATTATCTGATAACGCTCAAGAAAGGATTTTGGTTTGTTCTGGTCGGAAGAATTTCCTTCAAGCTTGTGAGACTAAATAAAATGAAAGCATGCCGACGCACGGCCGGCGGAGCGCGATTTATGACCTGTACTAATTAGAACTGACAGCCAGGCCGACAGCTTATCGTGCGATGTTGTCTATGTAAAGAGATTTTCTATATATTAGCCGACCTTTACCATTTCGTCCAGAGAACCTTGAATCTTAAACACCCTTGAATTTAGTATCATTCTAAAGATCATTTTTTTCTTCAAAAGACGCTGCTTCAAGTTACTTTATTGTGCTAGATTTTATTGACTCTTCTCTGTGGTACCTCACCTGTTATTGTTTAAAAAAAAACTTGGCTTTGACGTGATTTTTTCGATGGTTATTAATTACATGTACATTAGTGTATTTTAAAAAATAAACCGTGAATTTTAATAAATTTGCTACCATTCAAGGAGCCATAACTTTGCGTTCTACGTCTGCAAAGCACTTAGTGGTAGGAAGTTTTGTTGATTTTATATGATTTTTTTTTGCTACAGGTTAGATCAAACCTTAGCTGCTTTATATGAACCAGAGAGAACATTTTTGACTTTTAAAAAACTTACAACTGGTTTGACCGTTTGTTTCAGCCTTTAAAACTGTTGAGTGAACCGAAGCGAGTTTGCCTTTGAACCTTCTTTAAAACTTGACATTACGAACCATACATTACTTGTTAAAGAATGGATCATTCTAGTGAATCCCATAAGAGTAAACTGTCTGAACTATGCAGACTTTGTGGGCAGCACGTATTGACGATGAAAGAAAAGAGATGGAACAGGCCATTCTACTTGGAGGGGAACTCTTACATTCAACAATTGGAAAGATACTGAAACGAACACATGCAATGAGATATGAAACAAGTCAGTTAGAAGCTACTATGAACTCTCACCTTTTACAAACATCACAACAGCTTAGATTGTTAGTCTCTCCCATGAAAATAAAAATTTTTAAACTACATGAGAAAGATTACAAGAGAGGGGTAGTGAAAAAGAGAGGGACAGAGAAAAAAAAATGAAGGAAAATATAGACAGATAAATGGAGGTACAGAGAGAGAGAGAGAGAGAGAGAGAGAGAGAGAGAGAGAGAGAGAGAGAGAGAGAAAAGTAATTAAAGATAAGAGTTATGAATGAAAGTTATGCAGCTTTTCCCGACCAGGAAACAGAAAGACGTAATAGATGTTATTATAAAATTTAAGAATTAGTATTCCGTGATTTAGCTGGGTGTGTTTGCATACATTAATGGCAAAAACGTTGACTAGAACTAAATGCGCCTTGATTAAACTTAATCACAATACACCAGTTGCAGAGTTCTCTTCTTTAACTTGGATTTTTTACTGAACAGTTACTTGCGCCATAAAAAGATTAACATTTTTAAAAGGCAAATTTATTACTCTAAAAATTTGATTGTATGTGTAAAAAAATTCACTGGTTACTTTAGATGTTACAATGGATTTTGTAATGTGATTCCATTTCTGTGTCATTGTGACCAAATAACCTAATTTGCTTCAAAATAAATTCATAGACTTATATTTTTATTATAAAATAGCATTTAATCGAAGTATATATTTTGGCTTCCTTTAAAAATAAATTTCTTGCCTGTAGCGTTAATAGTTTGACTAAAACAAACAATTATTTACAATGAAACTAAAATTATTTTAACGCAATGCGAGGATGAGAATGCGGTGTGGCGGGAGCAGGGTCAAAGGGTCACGGGTTTACAGAGGTGCGACCGCCGAGGCCGGGCTGAGAAACCGAGTTGGCAAGTGTTAACAGCCATGTCTTGTGACTTCCAAGTTAAACCCTGAGTTTCACCAGTGTCTAGGTGCATGTTAATGATAGACGTATGGCGTTTAGTAAAAAAACTTATCGGTCAATGTTTGTGTGCCAACTTTCCTTGTGTCAGGATTACTAAAACAAAAACGGCAACCACCTCACCAAACCCAGATCTGAAGACCGTGTATTTCAAATAACAGGACCATCTCAACAAAGTCAGATCAGAAGACCATGAATTTCAAATTACTAGACCTTATAACTAGGGATGTAAATCTCTTAGATTTGAGCTGATTTCAGCTTGCCTCCGCCCTCCCCCCTCTAATTTTGGATTTCAGCTCAAATTTTTTACTCAATTTCATTTAGTAAAAGACCAATCAGTAATTCAACATCTGCTTGCACGTAACCTTTTGCAGTATTAAACTTCACTAAGAGCACAACTTCTGCTCCTGTAAGTGTAAGCCCTTTAGAGAGTTGCCTTTGGCTATTTTTACTCTATTGTTCTATTGATTCCATAGCACTTAGACTAGTAAGAGTCTCACTTCATGTTCAGCTTTTTTTTTTTTGCATCAGCCATTTGCAACCCTGTATAACACCCTTAATTACGCTTAATTAATGATTTTTAAAAAGTGTGTATGTTCAGTCCAAGGCAAAGCCGTTCTCTTGTTCTTTAATCCTGTGTGATATACTTATTTCTGGGGAAAAAGGCTATGAACTAACCTTTCTTTCTAATCTTTCATCTAGATGGTGCGAGGAATGCATTGATGACTCATCCTGCGGATTTTGCTACCACGGTAGTGCAGGCTCAATCAACGGTTCCTGTTTGGCCAAGTCCTCCGATAAGGACAAATACTCGGCGTACGGGCTCTGTGAAAAGGGAGCTGAGGGTCATGAATTTTGGGCTCTAGACTACTGTGTGACCTCATACTCGTGGATGGCTATCTTTGGCCTTGTTTTATACCTCATGTTCTTTGCTCCTGGTAAGGCTGTGATTTCAGTCAATATAGAATTTTGTGGGGACAACTGCTTAAGGGGGGGGGGGTCCTGATTTGGCCATTTTTGGGCAGTTTAGGGGTCAGATAATCGATTTGCTGAAATTGTTTTTTTCTTCAGTTCAACCATTTCTCTGCACGAAACATCAAGAGAATAAGTGATTTGAGCACTTTTTATACTCAAAATCGATGTTTTACGAAAACATGTTGAGATCAGGAGTTTTTTTTAGATTTGAGCGAAAACA
>BMAT01007046.1:40002-53414 GCA_019649035.1 Elysia marginata
ATAATGATCATGAACTAAATCACATGTTGAAAACATTTCTTTATTTTTAAAAATCTGCATTTTTTGTGTGTATTCATGAGATATGTAAGTTCGTTTCCTGTTGATTCCTGCATAAAAAAAACTATATATAAAGACCCTTATCTAACACATTGTGATACGAATACAACTTCTGTTGCAAAATATACCATTTTAAAGGCTTTTTATTTTGACCTCAACCATTACATTTGTATTGAAGACTTGGATAAGTCTTTGACGAGCCTTTGATTCATACTTTGAAAATGCACTAAGTTTTTCCGCTTTTTAAAACCTTTTTCTTTGGGTTGCTTGACTCTCAGGTCTTGCATTGTCTAAACCAGACAAATGAACGCTTTAGGTTCAAAGTTATTTCATGGAGAATGGAATTAGCTGAGGATCTTTTTTGCGACCAGAAATTGGTTTTGTCTATCTAAATATACCATTGTAAGTGCTCATCTTTAACCACAGTACGATAAGATTTTGATGTTGCCATCAAGTCGAAATTAGTCTTAGGCTTATATTCTCAGGAATTCATAAAGTTAACGTTATCTTATCTTATGTGTTTTCATTGGTTTCGTTACAGAAGACATCAGCCAGAATGCAGGTCGGCGTGTGTGCGACGCTTCTCTTGGCCATTGTGGTCGGACTGTGTACAGAACTCAAAGCAGCCAGTCTTACTTTCCAACAAGAGAACACCATCAGTGTGGTGAGCATGGCTCTCATTGCTTGATAAATACTAGTAGTACATTGTATTGTTAACGTATAACAAGGTATTCGTCAAACACAAGGCTAAATATCACGAATTTTGTAAATGTTACAGTACAAGGAGTTGGCATTTTGATCATTGTTTTTTTTTCTGAGCTTTCAAACCTTAAGCATTGTGAGAAATCATCAAAATTGTGGGTGAAAAACATTAAACCTTTTTGTTATTCAAAATATATAGAAACATAGTTATCGTTCCTCTTTTAGAATTCCGACTTCCCACTCCTTTGCATTGGTCGCAATACATTTGGTTTTAATACTTCTTCCGATAAAGTGTAAGCTGGGCACGAGGCTTGCTGAAATCGGAACTGAAGAGTTCTTCTTCGTCTAGAACTTAAAAAAATAAAACAAGGTGCCTGAACTGTTTAGACTTATTGAGCCACATTGGGCCTTTTCACGCCAACGAGATGACATGAATTGACTAAAACTTAGGTCAATGCAGCACTAAAAGTTTCATGCAAGTAGATTTATAAAGATCTTACGATGTGTTGGTTTAAAAAATAAAAGACTTGGACTTTCCAAAGGTTTAAACTTATAGACACTGCTGTTTCTGACATTTCCCTTGAAATAGAGGCAAATTAAAAATGAATATCTTGTAGGGATATCAATCTTATTTTGATTTAAATTCCTGGATATGGAATTTTCACCCGTAATCAAACCACAGAAGTCAAACTTTAATTTTATCAATGCGTCGAGACCAGGCCTAGGTCGAGATAAGACCTGGTCGTTTTGAAAGTGTGAGCTATTACTCTGAAGTCAGATTGTAATGTACTTTCTTTCATTCAACTATCAACGTTTCGAATTCTTTGAGCAGCACTTTCTAAGTGCTCCCTCCCCTTTCTAAGGGTTTACAGTTAAAAAAAACTCTCAAACAACCGGATCATCTTATTGTTTTTGCGTAAATGCTTAATTTATTATTCTCCTAAAAAAATCGTTGTCTTTACGTCCTTAATTATGTCAAAACTGCATTACTATTTTTTCCTTTTTCAGTCTAAGTCCGAAGCACAGTATACTCCTGACGACCATATATACCTGTTTGCAGCCGACGGCAAAAAGAAACCTTATAGCTATGTGTGAGTTAAAATAGAAATATTTTTGCTTTGCTCCATAAGTAGACTGAATCCAAAGTCTTCCACGGCTTCATACGATTTTACGTTTCCATTTTGAGTTACACCTCTTATGATGGCAATCGCTTCAACAATGCTACATGCAAAAAGTATAGATGCTAATTCAATTTGTAAGCTGGCTCTATAACTTTGTTTACCTTATGATTTTAGGTATCCATTGGTGTCCTACTCTCAATTAGGTGCCAATCGCTTCACCTATCCTATATCCAAAAGCTAACACTAATTCCTTTGACAATTAATTATTTGAATATGGTTGAATCTTGATATTAATTTAGTTTTAAGCTGCCTCTGGATTCTTAAGAAAACTTTCGGCCTTTTATAATTGTCAAGAACACTAAAAATAAGTTGCAACTTCTTCTATCGATTTATGTTGTTCTAGGTTCTTAATGATATCGTCTCACCTCCTTACACATAGAGACACAACAATCAAGGCTAAAAAGATTTATGAACTCTGGAAAGTTATATTGCATGATCAGATCTTTAAACGACTTCGGTGTGATGTTTGAATGAAGAGTTCACAAAATTTAGCAAGAAACTCTTTTTATCTTGCTTTTTATTCATTATTTACTTACATTTCTCCCACTCTTTACTTCCTCTCAGTTTGTTATTGTCAACATATTTGTTTTTTTTTCTATCTCTCACTATCTCTGTCTCTGCTTGTAGATTTACACATTTAAAATTACAATATTCATTCCTTCGTGGCTTGATTGTTTACGATTCTCGGAAAACAATAAAATCACCTTTGACAATAGAAGGTATCTTGAATAAATTCACGAGGGATTCAAACCTCTTTTAAAAGTAATATACACCTGTGAAGGTGTGCCAAGAGAATCGAACCTTTTCCCATTGTCATACCAAGTTTCAATAGCAACTTTTGCTGTACAGTTCATATTGTATCGTTTATTAGTTTGTTATGAGATGAGCCTTGTCAGAAAATACACTGATACAAAGAAGGGGAAGCACAGCTACTTTTAGACGATTTGGAGTCACTTATACGTCATTGAGATATTTGCATATTCGTAACCTTAAACATGTATGGGATCAACCCTCAACAAGAAACATTTTTTTCACCCTAAAAGTAACTAAGAACATGTAAATACGCTATTTTTCAGAAAATTGCCTTTTTTTCAAGACGGCATTTTTAACAAATATTCTCTACTCCACATTTGTTTATTAATCAATTTGTTTGAAATTTTCACACATTGTGTGTTTTACCAATCCGCAAAAACACATCAAAGCATAGTTTTCATTTTTGGGGTTTCCTTTTAGACTTATGCATTTTTAATTGTATTTTTTCAAGGGAAATAACCGTAAAAGAAAAAGAAATTGTATCTCCTTTCCGTACAAAAAGTATCCAAACGGGTCTAATACTTTTGTGCCTAAGTATTTCATCTAATACGAGTTGTGTCCACTTTGAAGTCAATTTGTCAAAAAATGTGAGAGCCAAAGGGTTTTGAAATACGGTATCAAATTTCGATGTGGCCACCCTTACCTTTGCACTTAGTTAACAAATCTTTACTTCAAAACTGCTTTCTTCTAATTTCGACCAAGCCTACAACATGGTAAAAAAAATTATACCCGCGAGCCTAATTTTGTAGGTTTTGATCTGAAGGTGTACTTCCATAGGACCGAAAAGGTTAAAGAAATATTTATCAGCACTATTTTTTCCATTTCACACACACACACATATTTTTTCCTTTTGTCTTTATTGCTTTTGCATTTAAAAAAATGGAATATTGTAATGAACACCACGAAAAATAATATCGTTCATGAGAAAAGTATAATCATAAAATGAAACCGTTAACCTTTCAGCATTTTATGATAACGTTTTTTCCATTACATCTTTTTCACTCCTTATTACAAACAATTTTTTAAACAGCCGTCTTACTCAGGACAACATCCAGCAAAAAAGAAAAAAAAATGAAAAAGTTGAACTAGGCCAGGCCTTGAAAGAGGCTTGTTCATGTCAAATACTTTGCGCTTTTGATAATAAATATTCGCATGACTAGTCTCTCCCCCTGAGCGTTTTTCATGGGTGGATAAATCATTTTCAAAAGGGCAAACCGGTCGTACACCACAAGGTCAGACGTTGCAACTATTATCTTGGAAAGCGCTGATACGACGTAATTTGCGCAATGTATTTTCTGAGCTTTTCAACATGACAATAACAGTTCTTGAAAACAAACCATTTTTTATTGATGCAAAAAAATAAAAAGGGATAAAAAGGTGGTTTTTTCGCTTAAACAACCGGCACTTGGGTCCTCAAAGGTGGTTGAAAAAGTGGATATTGACAAAGAAAGAAGACACGGCAGTTATTTAACTGATCTTTAATGCCTGGAGAGTTAATACAATCTTAGTCTAACCAGGGTCCCCAGACATTTCCATGCAGGGCTGGATTACTACGAGGATCACTCTTCACCACGAACGGGGGAACGGCCGTGTTGTTGAAGGCGACAAGCTGGTCTAACATGGCCCGTACTCTTGCCGGCTCCTTGGCTGACAAGTCGTGACGCTCATTCGGGTCTTTGCGAATGTTAAACAGCCAGACATTTTTCTCTTCACGGAGTCCTCTCGCACCAGGTGCATCACTTGATGATGTACCAAAATGAGACTGAGAGAACCGATGTTGATTTTCGCCGTTTAAAGATTCTATGGGCACGCCTGGTGGGGGTATCCACTGGTCGTCTCCACAATCTCCCGTGATGAGCTTATAGTCTCCAATCCTGATGGCAGCCCTCACGCTGGTATCGAACGTACCGTTAACGGCAGGTTTGCCAAGTCGGGGACGCAAGATATCAATGTTGTGGAGAATGACGTTCCTAGGTGACGACGTCCCCTTGTTGATAGTGCTCCATTGATCATGGCCGTCCAGCTTCGTGCCGTTCAAGTTTCCCTTAGCAAGACCCACCAAAGTTGGGAACCAGTCCGAAACGTGCATGAGTTCCTTACTGATGACCCCTGACCTTTCAACTCGACCTCCAGCTACAAAGCCGTTAGCACGCATGCCACCTTCCCAGAGAGTACCCTTTTTGCCTCTGAGCGGCCAGTTACTAGCCCCGCCTCCGTGGTTATTACCGCCATTGTCAGTGGAGAATATGAACACGGTGTTGTCCCACATGTTCAGGTCTTTGAGGGCTTTAGTTAGATTCCCCACGCCTTCGTCAAGAGCGTTGACCATACCGGCATATGAGCGGCGACGCTTGTCTTTAATATGCCTGAATAATAAAAATAAGATAACCCATCTTAAATTATAAAAAACATGTTAAGACAAAAGCAAAACAAGACAAAATAATTTGAATGGATCCAATATAACAGAGTTTCAACTGAAAAAAGCATGCAAATTTATCATAAGATGAGGCTTGCATTCCTCTGGCAACACTAAAAGACTGTGTAAATACCGTTGATGATGGCAAAACTGACACTTTGTATCCAAAATAAGACTCAGCCATTTCATTCAGTATGACTAAGTTCTGTTCCTTTCATGTGTTTCCTTCACAAACCTGAATAAAGGCCACCTGATATTGAGATTATAAATGCGAATAATGTCTTATTTCTATCTGCAAAATGCCATGTTCATACGAACCTTGATAATTTCAAAGCAAAAATGGTCAGCGTTAAAGAAATATAAAACAAGAGCACTAAATTTAGGTAATCAGCGTTAATAACTACAGACTATCGTACTTTCATCTAATTTTAAGAAGAAACAAAACAATCGCATTGAGCTCACCTGTAAGGTCTCTCGTATTTTTTGGGGACTTGTAGCGGCGTGTGGACACTCTGATAGGCCAGATATAAGAACAGGGGCGTGTCCTTCTTTGCGGCGGCATGCTCCTTCAGGACGTTGATAGCTCGCTCAGTGTACATGTTGGCGGAGTAGACGCCGCTATAGTTGAATGCCGGACCTTTCTCAGTTCTCAAGTCTAGGTATGGTCCCTTGCCGTGCCAGGCACGCATGTGCTGCCCAGAAAACAAGCGTTTTAATAATCTTAATTATGTGTTAAGAGCATATTACGTAATATAACGTTTTCTATTATCTATTAAGATGGTGGACTTCCCGGAAATGTAGATAGCAACTCTTTCGTTCAATAAATCAATTGTAAATCTTAATAAATTAGAGTAACTTCGATACATTACACAACACTGTTTTACTCCACACTTCCGCCATCTTGATCATAAAAAACTCTCATATGCAATTATGCAATCAATCAATAGCATATGTTTTTTAAACAAAAAGTCATTGTAAAGCACATTGATATGCATTTATAATTACGAGTAGTCAATAAACTGCTAGAACTCAAAAAGATTTTGGGTCCTCTTAGCTTTTACCAGGCGGTGACATTTCAAACCTCGAACCTATTGCTAGGCATAGCTCTGTACAATATGCCCTTCAATATAATTATGCTATTAAATTACAGTTAAGAGTGTATAACTTATAAATTGTCTTATGATTACGAAACACAACTAATTAGAGCATAATATACCTACTGGATATTCATTTCAATCTACCATTATGTTGATACAAACTGATTGATATTTAAAGTTTATTAGACTGATTGCAGGTCATTGATTAATAATATCAGGAAGTAAAAAAAAAGTTCGAGCTCGTGCCCTAAATGCACAAACCGAGTCGTAGTTCTCGTGACCATCCAGAAAACAGAACATCGTGTCAAATCCCCGATAGCATGGCATGTGCTCTTTCCGGCGGAAGCCAAGATGCCATTTGCCGACCATGTGAGTTGAGTAGCCAGCCTCCTTTATCTTGTCGGCTACAGTGGGGATGTTAAGGGGCAGGAGGGCCTGGTTCGAGTGCTGCATGCCGGTATGGATCTGGTACATGCCTGACATCAACTGGCTACGGGTTGGAACACAGATAGGTTGGACATAGTAGTTCTCCAGGCGCACTCCGCTAGAGCATAGCTAGTGGGAAAGGGGGAGGGGGGGGGAGGTAGTGAGAGAAGGAATTAGCAGTTATAAAAGAAGAGCTGCGCTGATAGTGGTTTGTTTTTTGAGCAGGCTATACACACAAACCGAGGGACCTTTCTAAAAATGTATGGATTATTGTCTTCCACCACCGAAGGCAGTCTCAAGACTTCACATGTTTCCCCCAGCAGGCCAATACACATAAAAGTAAATTCAATTCATATTTTCAGAGCATTACAGCACGGCTGCCTGTTAGGCGCTCAAATACTAACATTCTACAAATTTTAAGCACTGCCTATAGCCAGGTACCCATTTTACAGGTGGATAGACTGAGGGAAATGTGGATAGACTGCTTTCCTGAGGCAGTTACAACATGTGTCGTGGTTGGGAATCGAACCCGCGACCGCTGGATCACAAGTCCGACGCGCTAACCACTAAGCCGCGCTGCTCCACAACATTTTCGGCTAAATCAACATACCCCGCGTTATAACGATTGAAGCATAGGAGCAATTAAGAAAGGCCATAATGTTGGAATCGTTGGAGGAAAAAATACTTTTACACCCTTCTTTCCATTGTTCAGTTGGGATCGGTGGGGTGGGCTCGACAACATATCTATATGAAAATCGCGCACAATCGTTTGGTTTTAAAGAAGTTTAAATTCATTGCGTGAAAGATTATGAGTTTTATCCTGTTGGATGTACTATGGATGGTAACCCAGTAGTACTAATGAACAGTAAGAGTCGACTGGGACCTAACATTACTTTATTCGATAAGAACATAGACAAGAAAGAGAGACGAGCCAAGATTGATAGATTATCAGTTGAAGATGTTCAGATGCCATGTGACCGAATTTATAAATACAGTGTATGAAACAAACAAATGTCAAACAAGTCTATCAAAAGTATGGGTAATCGACTGTGACCCCAATCAGGAAAGAAACCAAGTGTCACTTAAGATCGTTTTAAAGTTACTTCACCTGTCATGTGATTTTATAAGACTTTTCGAGCCTTGACATTACTTTAAGTGATGCCTTTTATCTTCAAAGGAAAGTAACGCTTATAAAGAATAAACGACTTTCATATGCAACATGGTGATGTTACATAACCATGGCTTAGCCCTGAAGAATTATTGATGTCATTTAATCTAAGGGTCTCATAAACTCGGAGCATAACTCCAGTTTTGTTCGAAAGGAAGAACTAAGTAAACGCATGCTTAGGCTGCCGGCGACCTTTTCATTCGATTTGAGCAAAGTGCTTGACTGTAAGCAGTAACGAAACGAAAATGAAAAAAAACAAAACAATGCTTACTTAAAAAATTGAAGCCGATAATAGCAAATAATACGATATCTACTTTCATGCAATTATTTATGATCTCTGAGATCGGTCTGCGTTCAGTCATAGGCAGTTTCTGCTTGTAGATGAAGCAATTAGTTCTTCAGCTTTGGAAACTCGACTTTCTTTTGAGCGTACCTTTACACGGAATTGACATGAAGGACAATTAACTCATATGATTTCTAAAAAAAAAAACGCAAGATGTTCTGTACATAATATTATGATTGAGTAATCAAAAAGATGGAGTCGCAGACAGCAACGATTTTCCACCAATTTTTACCTCGTGTGACCTCATGATCTAGGGTTATACACTCGGCTTGCAGGTCGAATGGTCCGGGGTTCGAGACCTTGCATGGCATGTCGGCATTAATTCCTTGGGAAAGGCTCTTTAAAACCATTTCTTCGCCTCATCTAGCCATTAAATGAGTAGCCACCTATGGGCATAGAATGATCTTGCTTGTAAGCTAAACTGATGCAACTTAACTGCTGCTCCTCTGCAAGTTCGGAGGGTAATTGGATTGGTAATAGCACGTTTGAGGACGCATGTAAAGCGCTTAGAACAGTTTAATGGATTTCGCGCTATGTGTAAACGCTCTTTACTTAATGTTACCTTGTCCAAATGCGGTGTTTTGATTTGGTCACCATGGTATCCGATGTCGTAGTAGCCGTAGTCATCAGCCAGCACAAATATCAGGTTAGGACGAGATTCTGCGCCAGACACCACCCTCAGGGACAGCACTGAAAGGAACACAATTAGAAGCAGTTGCCAGAACATTGTCAGAGAGCTAGGCCAGAGCCTACGTGTGACCTTGTTTACCTTGACAATATAAGACGCCTAATGGACACAAGATGCCGTTCATATGCAGTATTAATAATCATTAAACTCTAGGGATGCAAAGCTCATTACAGCCAGCGCGATTTCTAGAAACTCCTCTTCCTTTATAATATATATGACAACATCGTACCAAGGTACTATTTAAATCGAGATTACAACTAATAATCTTTGCCATATCTTTAACATTGGTTGCAATATCTATAACTTTGACCTATTGTTTTTCTGGTATTGTTAGCAGTGTCAGTTTAATAAGTCATAACACTCTAACGTTAACGATATAAATATGGTGTTTCGAATTTGAAAAGTGCTTTAAATATATCTTTTATGACAAGAGCATATTAACAGATTGCGTTCTTGCAATGTGTAACAAGCAGTCGTTGATATTTTTTATCATCATCAGCAAAAAACTCCCACCAAAACAGCACTAACATTTTCGCCACGACCATAATCATTGCCATCGTTATAGTCATCAACCTCGTATTATTTTAAGCACGAGATATTCAAAAAAAGGAGAGAGAACAAGAGAGAGAGGGATAGCGAGGGAAAGAGAAAGAGAGAGAGAGAGAAGAGAGAGACCAAGACAAATAGGCACATAAATAAACAGACAGGCAGTCCGAAAAAGTCATTTAGGATAAAGAGATATAGAGAGATAGAGAGAGAGACAGAGAGACAGACAGAGAGACAGAGACAGAGAGACAGAGACAGAGACAGACAGAGACAGACAGAGACAGTCTTTTCAGGCAGACAGACAGAAAAAACAGACAGGCAGAGGAAATCTGTGTATTAGGGTGATAAAAACGGATGGAAGAGGCTTTTGATGATAACGCCACAAGCACGTGCTAACCCCCTGTTACTTTCCATTATCTGCTGGAATATAGACCACAATAAAGTGAAGGCCTGGACTGAAACACATACGTCATGTTGAACAAGATAACAGGAGAATCTCAAGTTATCAAGCACAACTATTGAACAAGGGCAATATTTCTTGATTAATTTTAAGTGTAGTTTTTAAGTGAATTTATCGAGACGAAATAAGAGAGCATCATTTTATATGAAAAGAAAAGCCGAAGGTTGTCTGATTTACTTTCTACTTCACCGAGAACATGATGCCCTCTTTTGTCCCTTTGGTCGATATAAAACAGCAGTTAGATATATATGTAGGAAATTTGACCATAAAACACACGGTAGAACGAAATAAAAAAAAAACCAGTCGGTTTTATTTTCAATATCGCTTTGAACCTCATTGAGCATGATGGGTGTGATTGTGTTAAAGTATTTTGGAGAGTCAATCCGCCGTAAGGATGGAGTATTGATTAAAAAGTAAAACTTGTTAGGGCGTCTATCACTGAACTTGTTGGCACTGAGAAAGTTCTCTAACATTCAGATGACCATTGCACTATGTTCTGCTCAAGTTTGACAATACCTTAGCTAGAACAAAAAGTAATTTTTGTTTTTCGCAAAAATTTGTCTTACATTTCCCCCCAAAGCACCTGCGGTCGAATTGCGTTCTTAAATAGAAATTAAGAAACGATGTATCGTAAAGAATATAAATGTAATCAGGTCTTGCCGTAGTAACAAACTGTCGGTTCGAAATATAAACGATGAATGAAGAGATGATGGGTCTGACCTGTAACTCAGCAGGATTACGTAAATCTTAGTAAACAACTAATCTCTTTCATCTTGCGTCTTGGAGATTGCGCACCTTTTTGTGTGGCACGATATGTGAAAAATATTGCGCAACTTAAATAAAACGATTTCAGAGCACTTTTGGTACACAATTCTGCAAAGTGAGAATCACGGGGTAGATACAAGTCACACCGTGTTTTGTGTTTGTCAAAGGCTCACCCTTATCATTGTTATGCTCTTTTCTTATTTTGACCCTCAGCAATGAGATGGGGACCCTGGTTGGATTTGACGTTGACCTTGTGTCCAGAGGTGAAAGAATATAAATATTCAATATCTTTGTAAATTGTTCTCTAAAAACGCAATGATACATCTGTGTAACTAAATATGTCAACGAGTAAAATTATGACTATGGGTAGAAAATATTATTTTTTACATAAACTACTTTTGTCTTTTTTTTAAAGATACGCCATTCTATGAAATTTAGGTTAATATTTTGGAGAAGATTAAGATAATAACGACATGAAAATAGAATACATAAGTGTAATAGGTCTGTAAGACTTCGGCTTTTTGAGAATCAAAACGCGACACTGACAGCACATAATTATGTGTCGTCAATAAGTTAAAACATTATTCACAATCTACATCTCACGCTATTTTACCAACATTTTCTTCGGATTAGAAGATAGCTATGTATGTATGCTGCATAATCAAAGAGAATTTTGTTTCACTTGTTTCGCAAATAATGGATTAACTTTTCAAAAAAAAAAATGCTCGAAAAAGAAAATAATGGTGGTACCCATGGACTCGTTAAATAGTGAAGACTACATAACAATACATTTATGCAAGCAAAAATGGTAATATTATTTAATTAAAGTGATTTACATTGGAGATTGATCAAATATTTTGTTGTTTTCAAATTCAGTATGCGCGCTGGTTGGCAAGAAATGCAAGACAATAATGCTACCCTTCACTGAATGCATTTTCACTTACAAGGATATTGATTATGCTGGCAGAGGTAAAAACCAAGCGTATGATTTTTTTTAACTTTGTGCTTAGTTATGAGATAAATGGCGTATAGTTCGTATTGCTAATTTTCTTCTTGTAAAAAAAAAAACGATTATTATCATTTTCTTATGAACCGGTAAGATTTTTAGATATAGGAAAATACAGAAATCGTTATCCCACAGAGAGAGAGAGCGAGAGAGAGAGAGCGAGAGAGAGAGAGAGAGAGAGAGAGAGGAGGAGAGAAGGCGCGATTTCAATATGGTGGAAAGAGTGAGATGGTGTGAAAAAAGGATTGGTTTTAATCAAAGAGAATTAAAAGAATACCGTCGAACCCAAATACGTTTGGTCAGTTATAATAGTGTTATTTACTTCCATTTGTATACCCTCTTTCTACACAGGTTTATGGAGTCAATGGGTGGACGGATGCCCAAGCTACGCCATAACGACAGACAGAAGAACAGAATTTGACTTCACTTTACCCTACCTAGAAACGACGTCATCTTTTACTGTGGCCCCCGGAAACCCCTCAGGGTTCGACCCCAATCTTGAAGACTACTCCCCATTTACTCTAGGTAAGCAATTTAGTTAGTAATAAATTTTTCTGTTTAAAAGTAGTTATATTTCGGAGAATAGGTACATTAAAAAACAACCAGAAACAATTTTGATTGGGCTTGACACAAAGAAAAAAGTTATAGTTTTAAAAGCACAGTAATTTATTTATGTGATAAAAAAAATTCTAAAATGTATTCAGAATGAAATTTTGTCAATTTGTTTTTGTCTTAATAATGATTATTGCCTAAATATGTTTTCTACAAGTAATTATGTAACGTGTTAAGTCTTTGGCTGTAGCATAACTCGCGCACCACTCTATAATAGCTATCAAGTTTAAGCTTTATCGTCTTAAGATTCCTCCATTATGAGGTTTTCGAAACTATATATTAAAAATCACAAAAATCTAAAATTACTCAGCACGCACAGTTCAATTTCAATTTATTTATTTCATTCAATTAAAATATAATAAATCAAATTGCCATTCTCTGGCTCAGATACATTCCCATAAGATAGACAGACAACTACACGAAAAAGGTAAACCGTAATTGCATAAAAAGATATATGCAATGATACGAGAAAAAAACAAATGCACTGAGGCAAAGACACTGCACTCCTAGTTACACACAAGGAGTGCGCATAAAAATATAATCCCTGTGCGTGTTGGTAACTAAAATTTCGACAGAGATGCATTCAGACAAAGTTTAGTGCACTTGGTTAAAAGTGGTATCAAAGTAAGAGCGGCTGAATTTTCTGAACTTTTTTTTAAACAGTGCGTCTTACTGGAGCCCCAACTAACGGAGTTTGCCTCAATAGATTGAAAAAGACTTACGGAAAATTCATGGTTGCTCAAAACCTGCCAGAAGCTAAAGAATTACTGTTGAATGGAACTGTAAGTTTAAAAACAAATCGCAATAAAATGCACAAATATTCCTAAACGTAATATATTTTATTGTTTTATATAAAACTCACAACCACTTTGAAAACCACAGACGTTAATATTTACAGAATTATAATTTTCAGTACATACAAATATTTAAAATTCTGTCATTATTTTAAGGTCCCCTCTGCTTCTTTTAATGTTAACATCAACATTTAAATTGCTATTATTGCATTAAGATCCTCCCCCTAATATTTTATTATCGTAATTTCGCATTCATTATGCTCGTTCCAATCATTACTAGCTTCATCCTCATCTTCACCTTTTTCGTCGTCGTTGTTACCATCATCATCATCATCATC
>BMAT01007047.1:31309-41583 GCA_019649035.1 Elysia marginata
TATTCACGGTTGAAGATACGTTTAGCTCTGTTTAAACTCTGCTAGGAATACATTTTCTTTAGCTCTTTGAATTCTGCCAAGACCATTTTGTCGTAAATAACTCCCTGTCATAACTCGACTACATGTAAACCAAAGCCACGAGCACATAAGCGCACAAGCATGCTTGTCTATCGCTAGCCTAGTTATAAAGTAGATGCTTTTGGGCAATACCATCTTCTGGAAGTTTCAATAACTTCAGCCAATATTTGGTATATTATATATTTAGTCTTAGTATTGAATTTTTAGGGGTATCTCCCCGTCTCGCCATAGGCAATGGAAATATGAGTAAGCGTCGATATATTTAGATATCTTTTCAAAGCAAATGTATGGGCCTTCTCAGTTTAGGTACCATATGTAAGGATTGCTTGAATTATCACATAATTTGACGAAGAGAGAGAGAGAGAGAGAGAGAGAGAGAGAGAGAGAGAGAGAGAGAGAGGGGTAGATCACAACAGTTTAGCTTTTCAAGATATCGCACATTTGTTAAAACAGCTTTCTATGCTTTTGGTGTGAATACAATGAAGCTAGGGATAAGTTAAGCCCGCTATCCACTAAACAGGCCTCGCCTTGAGACCACGTCTTGATGCCTTGTTGAGATCACCTCAAGGGGAGCCTTGGGGCCGCCTGCTAGAAATATGCCCACTAACTACACAGGCTTGACGCGGGCTTTCCCAACTCATTCATCATGTCATTGACTCGGAAGATAGCCCGCGCGCGGGAGAAAATCAAGGTGTTGTTTTTAATCGGAGAGATAAACTAAAAATATACGTGTTTGGTTCGTATATTTCTGCATAAGTATTCGATGCTGAATACGAATCTGAAATCAAATTCCAACTTAATGAACTTTTATATATGCCCGATCTTGCTCCCCCAGTACCTGGCCTCAAGGCTTGGCCTGAAATACATGTACCTTTCACCGACAGATTTAAAGGGACGCCTGTGTAGTGAATGGCTTGTTTAAGGGTTGAGAACTTTTATACTAGGTTCAGAGACGTAGTCGGTAGTGCCATGTTTCCTATCGTCCCAAATAACCACCTCTTCTGAAAACAAAAATATTGGTTTCATCTAGTTTAACACTTAGACCTTGCCATCTAACTAAGAATGATTTTACATCAAGTACATAGCATCCAGCCCCACCACATGATCAGACAAAAGGACCAAATCATTAGCTAAAAGTAAAGAAGTAATTCGAGTAATCCTTGCACGAGTTGTTAGCCTCTCGCGCGTTCATAATTGTAGCTAACTCATTTATGAAGAATGAAAACATCATCGTGCTGACCATCCAGCCTAGCCTTGTTTCGAACAATTAGCACAGTCAAAGAAGGGTGTTAAATGATTATTATTACTTAGTTCCACACTTAATCGCTCCTATGACCTGAAAATATATTCCTTGGAAAGTTTGTCATTTTGTTATTAACCTCATTCTTGCGAAGGACAACTCACAAAGCCTTTCTATTTACATTGTCGAAAGCATTTTTGAAATCAGCGAACACTGCGTATAGCTTAAAGTACTGCTTAGTTTCTGTTCTTACCAAATTAGTTTTGTTATATTACATTTTCTAGCATTGAGTGTACATATATAAGGTCGATGATAGATTATCCTGACCGGAATTCTGCATGTCCTTCGATAACTTTATTGTTCGATTCCGCACACGTCGCTTATCGATTGTATAAAATATATGTATAAAACTTTACTGACAAGTGAGGTAAATGCAATTTCTCTATAATTATTGTTGGGGTCGTCATGAAGTGGTAAAATAATCGATTTCTGTCATTCAAATCAAAGGGGCATTTACCTGAGTCGAAAATGCGTTGGCAAAAAGCAAGAAGATACTGGGCAGATGATGGCCTTAGATGTTTTAAGCCCTACCGTCGAAAAAGTATTGCCGCGGGTGCCTTACCTTGTTTAACATGAGGTATCGCGCCATCGATTTCTCTAGCAGTTAAGGGATTGTTTCGATAGGTACATGTATCTTCTTTCTGTTCTCTGTTAGTATTACATTTGATTTTGGCTGCATTTCCACAGAATGATAGGTGGATCATCGTTAATGGCTTCAAACAAAATCTTAAAATAATAAAACCCCTGGTCAGGTGTAACTGTACCACGTATAACTGTTTTAAAAGTGAAACTGCTAATTTCTCTCCAGAACAGGGTAGAATTATTTAGTTTTTTTAAGGATATATTTCGATCTCGCTGCGGGACAAGAAATACGTTTTATTTAAAATATTATTTTTTATAGTCTCTGCGTGCGTCTACGTAGCCTATACCTTGCGCGATTCGCCTTTCTTGTCGGTACGAAATCGACGAAGCCATGCTATAACTGTTTTCTTTGACCTTTAACATTCCGTATCAAACCACGATGATTTAGGCCTAGAGTCGTCATTGCGGGACGCTATTCTTTTGGTCATGCAACTACTTGCTACCTTATCAGCTCAGAAAATAAAGTGTATGACTTTTTGACAGCCAGTACTATCGGTAATATCATGGGCTTTCTTGAGTTCGATTGAGAGTCTGTTAACTCAAAGGTTTTTAGAAAATCGGGAACCTTTTGTGGGTCCTCTAAGCACGCTTTTATAGGAGGACCGACGTTGACTGCAGCTATTTCGTGTATTTCATGGTGTGTAACCGGATTTTTAAAGGTGAATCTCTTTGAGTGTAACTGTAATACTAATTGAATCCTTTACGAGACTGCTTCAGTACTACCGTAACTGTTTTTGTGTATAACTGTAAAATTCAGAAGGTGGGCTCACCAGCGAACTCTTCTGTTGGCGAGGTAGTTTATTCAAAAAAAATTCAGTGCCAAATCTAAGCCTAAAAACTCACCACTGTTCAAAGGGAACTACTCTGAAATAATTTTTTAAAAGTTCATGGAACAGTCACACAGTCATGTGACAGGAGTTGGCTCCTTGGAGTTGGAGAGACGGATATAAAGTTTAAAATATCTAAATGTTGGAGTAGGGAGGAGTATAAAAACTAGTCAATTACACTGGAACCGTTCGGTGACACACATGTATAAGATCCATTTCTGTCCTCTTCACACGCCGCGTTTAAACTAAGATCATAACAGGTAGGCCCTACACAATATTCAATAACTAGAGATTTACCAAATACAGTTCAAGTGGGGTCTTCCTAAGAACGATACTCTATTCTCATCTTCATTACGTCTAGATCTGGCCCTTTGATCTGCTGAGTAAGATCAAGCGGCTGGATATTGGGGGTGCCTGCGTTAAAGTTAACCCAAATTAGAAATGGGTATTCGTATAAATTTATTGTACGGACTAGCGAGACATTCATCAAGGTGGTGGATTCACTTATAATCAGAATTGTTTAGAATAGTAAAGGGAGTCAGAAGGTTGAATGTATCTGTAAACAAAAAGAGTACAGTGTATTCTGGTGCGGCTGAACATGGCCTGGGACAATCCGAAAGCCAGGATATTGTTGTAATCATTTTTCACTTGGTAACTGAAGGGGTATAACTGTGGTATTTGAACATCGAGATTGGGGCACATGGCCTTGTAAACATCATCTAGAGAAACGAATTTCACAGGTGTGCTCTGTGGGTCACTGTGTGTCTGGTACTGCAGTCACTTAGAGTCGTGCCTGTGTAATCATCTTGACGATCATTATAAACCTATGAAGGTTTGACGGTAGTGGCATTTATCGGTGTGCGCTGCCGATTTGATTTATTGGAATGGCCAATGTTATTTCTCTGTCCATGGAGAGAGAAAGAGAGAGAGAGAGAGAGAGAGAGAGAGAGAGAGAGAGAGAGAGAGAGAGAGAGAGAGAGAGAAGAGAGAGAGAGGTTGGTGTAAGATTGGTCTATTTTACTCCAAAAATACATACAAATCTTTTCTTTTGCTTATGAATATTTTTCTCAGGTCATGCAAAAGCTACTTTATCCTCCCACTGCAATTTTGTTAAATTGAAATTAGATGAACCAAACTAGAGCCTTACATCCAGCTACAGAACCCATCATGTCTTAGAGCATTGCGTATATAACATTTTCATTAAAAAAACAACACTTACTTGGTGTCTTTTTCAAAACCCTTGCCAAAGTCATTTTATGAGTACATCATGAGTTAACTGAAAGAAGTCTTGAAATAAACAATATGAGTTAAAAAACACATAGGACCTGACTTGTAACCAACATAAATTACATAAGCTCTTGACTAAGTTTATCTTTCTGCTCTCAAAAGTATGATCCACAGTGATTTGTTTAGTCCTCGACTGTTCCAGTCTTTCCCTCTCTAAAGTCAATGGCTTCCTACATAAGTAATTTCACAAAAACTAAATGTAAGGCTTTTTGCACCAATCCCAAAACAGCATCAACATGAAGAAAAATCCACAAGCTAACAAACAACATTTTTATTGAGAATTTCATAACTTATCCAGCTCTCCCGCCTCAAAAGTTGCACTATTAATTCAAGCAAATAAGAATTTATATCTTTTATAAACATTTGAGTTTGAACTGTAGTTATACACAAAAAAAACATATAAAGTCTTTTAGTAGATATTTGTGGGAATGCTTTAATCTCATAGACAATAGGGTAGTGTATAACAAGATGCTAACAACTTTAACACAAACAAACAGGACATTTTAGACACTGGCACAGACACTTCAGATAGGTGTGAGTTTTCTTCTCATACTACGGTACTCGTTTTATAAATAATAATTTATTTTCTATCACACACAAATTTATAACCGATTATTACTGCTAGGCCGATCGCTTCCCTTCAAGACCTCTAAGTATGCGATTCTTTAAGGTCGCGGTACGGAAAGTATCAAGGTTAGGATCAATGCTCTCTTTACCGCTTGGGGTAGAAAGTGAAAAAACTGTGGCTGGTATTATATTATTTAGCTGCACCTGTAATCTTTTGGCTTTGTCTGTGATGCTCTTCATGCCATGCTACGGCTCTAGCGAGGCTGTCGGTATTGTTTACTTCACTATTTTCTTCTCTAGTCCTACGTCATATGCATACGATACACACTGCAATCCACAAGACTAGTCTCAGTAGCTAAAGAACATATGCAATTGTTTTTTCTGCATTATGTTCTTTAATCTAAGTGATTACATGTAATACTCCAATTTTTAGAAATGGCAATTGTAAGCTTAGGCAGGAAGACTATGAAATGAGGTCTAGACCCACAAAAAGCAATTAACTGAAATTTGTAGCTCTCATATTGTCTGGTATACTGGTAGACACATTCAAGACAATGTGATCAACTCAGTGATAGCACTAAAGATATTGATTAAACAGTATGGGACAGAAATCTACTGAGGTGACACTGCCGATAATCAATGGCTTAGCAAGCATATATGTAAACTTAGACTGAATTCCCTTCAACTTTTGAAAGGCTTTGTTTAAAAAAAACTTTCCTGTTTTTAAGCTAAAGACGAAAGGCAGGAAACTATTTTTAAAAAAAAGGGAATTCCTGCAAACATCGGAGGCCCAATCATGAGCATGGAGACTAATAAACCCAAAAAAAACAAAGTAATGATACAAATAACCACATTCAGATTCTCTCTGACAAATATTAAACGAAACAGATGGTGCAAACTGGCCACAATATTGAAAACATATTTTTAGACTTGCAGTACAGGTACTACCATCAAGGCATTGTTTATTTGGTTTTATAAACAGATTTCAAATTTCTAAAGTATATATTGAAAAATAACTATCGAAAGACAATTTTCAGAACAAAGAATAAGAACATAAAGTCAGTGTAAATGGTATTATTAAAGTTCTGGTTTACAATAGTGCAGGAGTATTTACCACACTATGAATAAAGTAGATCTAGATAGCTGGGATTCGGAACATTAACTAGACATAGAACGAAACAATTATAAGATTTCTATGAACAAGAAAGCAGTATCTAATGTCCTCTCAGCAGTAATTGTAAATAAATTATGTTATGCAGACGAAAAAAAAAAACCAACTAAATAAGACAAAATCATTAATCAAGTGAATGATGGGCAGTTAAAAAAACTCTGTCCATAACCTTGCAATATTGCGTTTAATTCCAACTTTAAAACATATCAAGGATTCTGACACAAAAGCCTAGAAATATATACACAGTCCAGTTGACCTATTTCAAACTTCATAGGGAATAAATCTTTGCTTTAAATTTAATTTGAAAAATTGAATGATTAGTATACCAACACAACATAAGAATTAAGTTAGGAAGTTGAATAACGTTCAAAAGAAGCAAATGTTAAGAACATGCTGGTTCTGGTCACAACTATAATAAGTTAAAAGGTAAAAACTTTTATTAAAATGTACCCATTCCTGGTAACGGGGTCAGGGGGACAACGCCTCCTTGAAGCTAAATCATTTTTTAAGAAAAATAATGTCCAAAAACATGTCTACTGACACTTACTCTTTGAATTCCCTACCGACACCATCACCTCTATCTCTTGGCACATTTTCCCAGAATTACATGTTTTCCAATTTATATTTAAAATAAACATTACGCCTGAGAATTTGTTAAAACTGAATGAAAAATGTATTCACTACACTACCAGATCTACCATCCCCCCTCCCATCTGCTGAATGGCCAAAACCTAGATATTCTTGTAGATATCAGAAATTCTAAAGTGAATAGGTCTAGTTCATCCAGATATAATTTACAAAGATGAAAGTTTGGCAAAGTTCATGTTGCTTCAATCAAAGTTGTCTCACGCTGTGACACTCTCAGAGTCAAAACAATGCTAGTAAAACCAAGCTTGTTATAAGTTCGTAAGAATAGTTCAACGTCCGATTTCCCAAAAACAAAACATGCTAGAGATGTAATGTTGGAAAACAATTTCTATTCTGGGTTTCTCACTTCTTATTAACATTGATTTTTAAAAAAGCCTTTTAAGGATTTGGCAAGCCACAAACTTATTTAATACTTAAGACTAGAGTTAGATAAAGTACTTCCGTGTGACTTTCAAGAAATTTCTTCCATTATTCAACAACAAAAAAGCCTTGCTCGATAAGCCAGCAGGGGGAGGGGGGGCGGCTTTGCAAAGAAGACATTGCAAAACATATTTCATATTTTTACTTCAGTCGGAAGTTTGGTGGACTCCAGGCTCTGTGTGATACGATGGCAATCATCAGAGTACACATTATTAGACTAAATTAGCATTAAGCATGAAAATGTTCCCGTTTTACGACTGCCTGAAATCGGGCAATTGTCTGAACACATTCAGGTCTAATAACATAATTTAACATGCTTTGTGGGTTCATTTTCATGCAGGAGACTTTTTTTGGTGTTTTTTTTTAAAGAAAATTTTGCAGTTATACATCAGTTGCCCAAGATCATCTATAATGTACATCTACAATTTGTTTTGTTCTCAAGAGTAATTGGCTAGATTAAAAAATGTTTAACTATCTTAATTTCCAACCTATGTTAAAGTTTCCCTCCACGACATAGTTATGCTAGCTATTACATAGGACTTTAGTCAGTGGAGTTCTCACCGCCTGATGTAACCATTCTTGCACATAACACATGGTTTGCAAAACCTCACAAGTCTAGCCAATTACTCTTGAGAACAAAACAAATTGTGACATGCTTTGGTCAGCACTCAGTAGACAGTAAAACTAGAAAGCCGTATAACTGGTGTTTTATAATCTTTTAGAGCTGAGGACAAAGACTGCCAGCTCTACAGGGTATCATTCTTCGCCATCACAGCCTTACTTTGGTTCTATCCAGCTATTTGAAGTGTATTTCACATTTTTAAGGAGTTGCATGGGCGGAAAGCAAGAGGCTATGAATTTAGAAGTGGCAACCCTTCATCAGTTGGCCCCAGTACTTTCATGCCAGCGTTTCAGTATTTTCCAAAGCATTTCACCACACACAGCTAGAACATAGACAAAACAAAGATGAGACATATTCATGGGACGCGTGGACAAGGAAGTCACCAACTCAAGTTGGAATTGTCTCCAGTTTAAATTAGGTGTTCTTATAGTAACTTTTGAGTCTATCATCAAGACTGACAAAGGTGCCCTGGTACATTTAGCGTAAGACCTTTTCCTATGATAGACCTTGCTCCCATTTTACCGCTTACGGATATTTTTCAAAATAATATTAGTATTTAAGTTTGATAAGAGCACTCCAGTATTTTGGTAGTGATTCTGGTACTAACATACTGAAATCAGTAGGCCTACTGGTTGGCAGCCCTGTGAATTGGTGTGCAAAGAAATGGTTTGTTGTTTTCATTCGGATTCTTTAACTTCCCAGAAAAAAATCAAAAGATTCTAGACACACAGGATGACAATGATTATCACCACATCAAATGCAAAATATTCATTTGAATGAACAACAATAGCAACAGTAAAAATATGGTACAAATAGCAATTTAAATACAATATTTCTAGTATATTTTGCGAGCAAGCTGATGGTTCATGGCATTGGGCTTAGGCAGTTTATCAATCAATTTGTTAAAACAGTACAGTAAATTTGTGATAAATAATTCGCAAACCTGTCAACTAATGTGCAGAATTTCAGTTACTTTACAAGTTCAAACACTCACATCTAACAAAGCTCTGTGCATTAGTCAAAATGTACTTGCTAATATAGTAAGGACATAAGAATATTTAAATAATTGCCACCTGTGTTAACTGCCACTTTTCACATATTATGTGCTTATTGAACTAACCTGGCACAGCCGAATTGAGACATCTACATTACAAAGGATTGTTGTTGTTAATATGCACATTTTGAGTTTTGATCGATTTTCTGCGGGTGCTGTATTTTACAAGCTTGCACTAGTTTCTGCACATGAAACCGCTGTGGCATTTAAAATCCCTTCAGGTTATCTCCCTGTTTACTTAACAGGATCATTCCTGTCTTAGCTCATCGCCAGAATCCCAAGCTCATTGTGGAGAATGTTGGCAGCCCTGAGTAGGTAGGATCATGCAATGGAGCCCTGGCTCTAGGCTTGATTTTTCAAAAACCTGTCTGTCTGTCAGCTACTTTTTCAACTACTTTATCTCTCAGCCAAGTCTTTTACTTGCTCTTGAAAATAGCGCAGCAGTCGCCAAAGGTGCTTCAGTCAAACTGCTTTCACAACCACCGGTGTCAATTTCACCTCTCCGATTGCTGCCAAGTTTCCTCTGACTATTTAGCGCGCTTTCTTCAATCCAAGTCAATGAAGGGCAGAAGTTGCAAAAATCAGTTCATAGAGATAAGGGGAAAGACATTTGTTCGTTTGAGATGCAAATCTTGTTAAGTGAAGCAGCAGCTGCAGGAAGAATCAGTCTGGCATGTCAATGGAAACAACCGGAACAACACTGCGTGGCATCTCCATCTGACTGGGACCACCTCCCGGCTTCCCTGGCAGATCTGATGATGATACAAAAGGGCCTGAACCAGACGGTGAAACACCCTGGCCCGAACTGGACGACTGCTCCGCACCAGAGTCCTGATCATCTCGCTGGATGGAGTACGAGATGTTGCCGTATTCCTGCAGGCATGGGCAAGCCCCCAGCACAAACTGACAAAAGTCCTTGCGAATGCCAAACCACCCTGTGCAAAAAAAAAAGTTACATGAACATTCAAACATAATATTTGAAGATTCCAGGCGGAAAGCTATAGTTCTACATTATAAAAATTCTGACAACGATTTTCTTAAAAAAAGGTAATGAATCACCCGATACAGCTCCTCATTTTATAAAAATTTGTTTCTAGAGCTGCATGTGGACTACAATAAAATTGTCCAAACTTTACTGCGACCTCTGCACTAAATAGGAGCTCCTTCTTGGGGGGGGGGGGGGNNNAGCCAAAGAAATTTACTCTACAAATACAACATGTCTTGGCTATTTGGGGCAATAACTTGGATCTAGGGTAAGGCGAAATTTCACTTTAGTCCCACACACAAGTCGAGGGGAGGGTAAACATTTTTTTTTCCATTCAACTGACATAGGCCTACAACTACCCACTCCTTCCACTTCATCTTGGTAGGCCTGCAAAAATGAAAATGTGACCTTAACAAAGCTAAGAGTTTTTATTTAAAGAGCGTTGAAGAGCGTTTTTATATAGCGCTTATCCACTAATGTGCTCTAAGCGCTTTACATGGGTTCCCTGACAGGCCATTCCCAACCAAAGTACCTTCAGAACCCACAGAGGAGCAGCTAGTTAAGCGCATCACTCTAGCTCTCCGAAAAGATCGTTCATTGCCTATAGTTGGGTACTCGTTTAACACAAGAGTGAGGCGAAGAAATGTGTGTAAATAGCCTTTCTCAAGGACTA
>BMAT01007050.1:17485-28500 GCA_019649035.1 Elysia marginata
ATAGATAGATAGATAGATAGAAAAATATATTGATTGATAGATTGATAGATAGATAGATAGATAGATAGATAGATAGATAGATAGATAGATAGATAGATAGATAGATAGATAGATAGATAATTTGGGCAGAAGCCAGAGGCGAAAGCGATAGAAAAGTACAGTCAGACAGAAGTAAAAAGAAAATTGTTTTGAGACGAACTCACAAAAAAAAAACGAAAAGGAGGAAAAATATTCGCAAAAAAACATATGAAATGGACTAAAATAGCGTTGGATTTTTGTGCGCGCTTTTTGATGGGCGAATGTCTCTTTTAAAAGGTAACGTGAAAAGATAACGTTTTTTTAAACATGTATACATGTATGTAAACAGTGACCCAAACGCAAACGTTTGGGTAAGAGAGAGAGCGAGAGAGCAAAATTTTCAAACACTGATGTTCGACCAAAGGCTAAAGGACACAAATTTACCCGATTACGAAATGGGTTATCTACAAGGTATACAAAAGTTTTTGTGCTTGTTATCACATGTTAATAAAAATTGTTCCATATAATGTGGCAACAAGTCTCCCCTGTATGTAATCTTACTGCTCGGCAAGTTATATGCAGCTCTAACGTCACACCTGTGTTATGTTGCTGAAAACGTCACATATAGTCGGCCTGAATGTCGGTGACAATATGGCGCAGAACAAAGAACTTTTTTGAAGCAATATGTAATGATTGACTTCTTTAATGCAGAAAGAAATTCACCAGTTGAATGTCTTCAAAGATGCTTGTGTATAATTATATTAGCAAAGGAAGAAACTGGACGAAAAGATGGAGTGGGTAAGACCAGGCCAAAGCAAGTCTGCAAGGCTAATCTTGCTGTGGTCGATCCATCATTATAAAAGATGCTAAACATCAAGTGCAAGTGGACCAAATTTATATTTCGCGAAAACCGTCACGTCGAAATGCAAAAATAAATGCTGCCTATGTCATTAGAATTTCTTTGGAATGAGCTTTCATCGTAAATAGAGCAAAAATGTCGTTCTTGATCATGATAACACTAGCTTCGGTCCAGTCGAAAGACTCGAGATGGACTGGTTTGACTGCGATTGCAGAAGATCCTGCCTTGCCCTCTCCACAGTCCATGCCTAGCGCCGTCGAACTTAATCTTTGTTCCAAGTTTAAAGAAACAGTTAAAGGAATTTAAAGCTCTTATGACGATACATGTACCTTCAATTTTATCATTCGTTCTCTGTGTTTGCTGTTTATGGCTAAAAGAATTGGTGTGCTTCCGAATTCAAGTGGTTGCCTTTGGTGCGATTTGGATCTTGACGTTCAAGTAAACAAGTCGCTTGGAGAGGCTAAGCAAGGACCTTCGCCATGAAACTTCTTTTTTAAGAAGCATAATGGCGACATTGTATAAGCTCTGTTTCTCTCACTGGCAAGACGGTGGAGAAAGAAGCTACTATAAGTCGGAGGTTCGAATCATACTAAGGATAGACAATTCGGGCATTTCTCTCGACTACTAATCTCAGACTTTTAATCTATCAATCATACAACTATTAATAGCTTACTGTTACTGCCATTGCTACGTTTATTTTTGCTACTATTACCACCCAATTATTTTCTACTACAACTTCAACCAGTAAAGCTTCTATTACTTCTGTAACCATAAGGCTCATTCTCCTGCAATCACAACCGCTACCACTTCTACTACCAGTACCATTGTTACCCTCATCACAACTGCCGACAACACTGTTGTGCTCCTGCTATCATTTTACTGCCGCCATCACCGTCTTTCTTGTAATCATCCGTCGCTGCAATACTACCTATCATCCTCATCATCATCACCACCACCATCATCATGTCATCACCGTTTTAAACATCCTAATAACCAACTTTAGCGTCATCGTCATTGTTGTTACGTGCACATTGTCAAACTGCTGCGCATGTGAAATTTCAGTATTTTGAGGTATTATTTTGGGGGGAAAGGCTAACAGTGGTAATAAAAAACCAAAATCGTACTCATAGTAAGAGAGATAAATTATGTTTACTCAAAACCACCAAAACAAACATGAAGCACACTCGCTGCTGTGCCACCACAGACAAAGTGATACAGCGTCTTATAGTGATATAAAAATACCGCTAAAGATGGTTTACTCTGAAAACTCATGAACTTCAAATGATTAAAGCATTAAACCCTCACTTTTTGCCAACTGAATACCGATTATCAGTTTCATCTTCAGGTCTACGAGGTCATGTTCAAGTTTCTACCTTGAAATAAGGGCGATGAAATTGATTTTTATACATATATTTTTTTAAAAGTTGTTTGTTTTTTTTTCTTCTCAGAAATGCAATACTTTTACTATTTTGGTAATCCTTTTCTATCAAATTTAGTCTCTGAAGTATTACTAAGACACAACAGTGGCGTTTTTGTCTAGAATCGAACACTCCAGATGTAGCGATAGATACTTTCAGTATTTTTATCTATGATGGTAGGATGTACACATTTCAACAGTAGAAGCAATACTTTGCGGATAATCTTAGGTAGTTATGTAATTTTTTTTTAAATCTCTCACATGATAACTTTCATAACGCTTATAAGGACTATAAAAGCGCAATTTTATATTGCATAATAGATTATCGATTGGCAACTCGTCAACACTCAGAGGCAAGTATGCAAATTCCGCATGTGCTAATCAGCTCATGTTACAGTTAAATAAAGGTGGGCCAAGTGCGATCTATTTTAGAAGGCAAGGCAACCTAAATCGTACTTATTTAATGGGTGACTTTCTAACATATTTGACTTTTTTTAACACAGTAAGCCCAGAAAAAATACTTTTAATACCAGAAACCACCATGACTGTCGTGAAGTACACATGATCAATCTTGTCTAACGGACTGTCTACCGTTAAAGTCGCCATCTCTTAGCCTCAACAATATAAAACTGATATTAAACAATAGCCTTTTTTATCTTCTTAAAAGAAAATATCCCTTATGCTTTTTTAACTTTTTTGCCTTCCTTTCATCTACAAAACCATAAAGTATGATTGATGAGTCATCAAGGGAAAAAAAAGCTTTGTCGTGTGGAACGTCTACAAACAATCACTTGTTTAGCCTCTGTTGAACTAAGTGTGACGTATTCAACTTTCCGCCAGGTGCTGAAAGATACTTAAATTAAAGCCTTATCTGGGCCCATCTCCTTGAGAGTTTCTTAGAATCAGAAATAAGACAATGTCAGCATCTCGTGTCAAGTGTTCTCATGTTTTATAGTAATGACCTCTCGCGACTATCACAATAGGGATAAGTGTAATAGGCTCGAAACTCTGAAGACTCAACAAAGGCAAAGTCTGACGGTTGGGATTTTCTTTTGCAGCAAGGTAGCTGCATGAGCGTGTAGCGCATATCGCTAAACCAGTACCACGACAAAGCTGCCAAAGGTCCGGCATTGTCTCGCATCACGGCCGAGGCTGTGCTCACATTGACGTAAAGCGCATTCTCCTGGTGTTCGTGTGGAGAGAGACGTCTAGATGCGGCAAGCTGGGACATAAGAGTAGCTGGGATGTAGAAAACGATGAGAATAATGAGAAAGCATACATGGTCTAGGGGTGGCATCCGGCTGCTTCCTCCGTAGCCTTGGACATTGAGAGATGCTGTAAGATTGAGCTGGTCCGACTGTAACAAGCTCTCCATGGTTCCTTTCTTGCGAAAGCAAACGCTGAGCAGAACGAAGACGATGCTGCCTATGAGTGGAAAATACACCGTATACTTCAGCAAGGCTTCTCCCACCATGATGTTTGAAATTGAAAAATGGCATGCTACTTCGTTGAAAGGTCTGCTTGTTGAGCCAAAAAAAATCGTAACAGCAACCATGCTTGCAATTAAGATTAAAATGCTCATGAACAAAAAGCACATAATAACAGATGCTCTTTGGCGCTGCCTGTATTTCACTGACATTAAACAAAAGAAGTAGTCCATATTGATTAGAAAAGAACACCAGCATGTTATCCCAACACAAATATACGTGTTGTATGCCACGGCCACCACCCAGACTTTACATGAATGCTCTCCTTGACCTTGAAACCAAGCTACAATCATCTGGGGATTGGAAAAGGCAGCTTGTACCAAGTAGGCCGCTGATACAATGAGAACTAGCCAGTATTTGGGGGCTCGACGCATTCGCTGCGACTTAAAAACAGTTGCAATTACTAACATGTTAAGCATCAACCCTGCAAATGCTTGAGTCATATAACAGAATCCATTGAGCCTCTCATAGTTGATGAAGGAATAGTCCGTTCCCGTGGGCAACGGAGACTCTGTGATTGCCTGTGGAATATTTAAAGAACGAAAATTGTTCAGTCTTTGAAAAAATCTTCATGAGGCTGATGGTATTTGGATTGTAATCAGGTGAAAGATGACCATTTCAATGTGAACCAGAAGATAGTCACTTAAAAACCTTAATACCCTCTCATCACACATGTGACCAAATTGTGTCCATTTGCCTCAAAAGGTAATTGATGTTGGCGAAATGAGTTGAAGGTAAAACAAAAGTAACGTGAATTTGCTGGAAAATAACTCCCAATAATGCTAGAGCGTTTGTGAAAATCTAGACCTATATTTAAGTCTAATTTAAATAATTTGTCACGGTAACATGAAGAGTATGCCCTGGTTGCATCTAAAGGGAAACAATTTTGTTTCAGGAAGAAAAGAAAAATAACATAAAGAAAAACGAACAGAAAATAAAGTCAACCAAGTCTTGTTTTATTTACTTGCAGTGAGCGTCTAAATAAAGTAAAATCGTGTCTAATTTAGTTAAGCTTACATCCTGATTATTATAAAGATCACAGGTAAATTAATAATAGTGTAAGATCGAAAAAAAATCAGAGCAAACATTGTGAATCGAACTTGTCAAATTAAGGTCAGTCAAATAAGTTGTGATCTTTGTGAGCTTTCGGTAAAGAGGCTCAATTAGAAGCTTTTTACGATAAATTTGGGAGAATTTTGCTTAACACAGAGAACATTGACTAAATGGTGTAGCGGCGAATTTTGTTATGAAAATAAACCACACATTGCTGATAATGTAAGTGCAACAAGGATAGTGTTCCTACAATGTTTACATGTTGTTTCGAATTGCTTTACTTCCAAATACCACAAAACAATTTTTCAAAACGAATTTAAACATTAAAAGCACACATAGGCATAATTACTCACCTCAGCCATAAAAAACAGTTCTGCCAATTTGGGGATTCTGAAATTGATAAAAACTATAATTAGGTTAGCAGCCCTAGGCAAGTGAGTCGAGAAGGAAACCTGGGGCGCTTACTGACAGCGATAGCTTGTTTAACTAATTGTTCTCTCTTCACACATAAAGTACACCTCTCTTTAAACTTATCTACACACTAGTTTTCTTTCCGGAAAAAGTTTTACTGATATACTGTTACACTTACAGTGCAAATCACGGCACTGGTAACGTCGGTAATCAAGAGAGTTATCACCAAACATTGTAAATAATAATAAAGATAGAGCAGAAAGTTAGAAGGTGATAACACAATAATTTAGAATGTTGTGTTTCAGTTGACAGCACTGAAGCTGGTCGTTTGTGCTGTTTACACGTGAGGCTGATAACGTTGTATGCAATTGACGGGTTCTTTTGTAATCATACCTGGGTCTATGATAAGGCTGATAACTAGATTTTTGATCAATCAAGTCCGAGCAAATTAAAAAAAAAATTTTTTAACATTCGAATATTCGAACGCACTATCATTATGGCAACCAAAATGACAACCAAAGTAAACATGAGAATGTAGCGATATATATATATATATATATATATTTGCAGATGGGGACAATGCAGTTCTTGGCATCGTCAGTGATTATTTCGAGGAAATAAAAAAATTTTTAAAATGGTGTGCTGATAATTATCGTATTACAGTCTTTACAGCTCAAACATGCGTTACGCGTCTAAGAAGTCCATAATAGAGACCTTTAGCACACGCACCGTGTCTCACTACGTGAAAATCGGGAAAGCAGATTGAGAAACTATAAAAATAATGAAACCAGTTTCTAAAAATAGACTCACAGACGTTCGCGTCATACTAACGTGCTGCTGCTTAAACTCTGTAATGTGACATAGAAAACCCATAAGTGACATAGGAGCTAAAACGTAACTAAAATATTCTCCAAAATTTTTTTATTGCGCAATTTAATTCAAAAGGCAAATACGAAAATATCTAATTCAAATATGACGTGGTAAAGAATTCAAATGTGACCCCGGAAACACAAATATGCACTGTGTATAAAAGTTTGCGTTGTCTGTTTTGAAGCATCGATTGTTTTCTCATAATTACTTTAGTCTATAGCTTTTTGCAGACATTTTTCTGTAGCCAATGCAGATTAGATCTCTAGTCTAACGAAAACGATGCCTGCCGTCTATTCTAAGATCTGCTCTGCAGACAAGACTCGAATATTTCAGGCCTATACGCGAGGTGAGGATTACATTCAGCTAGCAAGACAAATTGGAATCAATCTTACTACTGAATATCAAATCGTCCGCTGAGCACTAAAACATGATCGTGTTGTCGCTTTTTCGCGAGTCAAGAAGTGCAAAGAAATGCTTGAAACAGTCATTGCTATCGTGAGTGATCACCCTGATTACACTTTAATTATGATAAATCAAGAGTTGAGGGTTAGACTGCCTGACGCTCCACATGTAACAGTACACCATCAACAATCAGCAATGTACTGAAAGGACAAATAAGGACAACTAATAACCATGAAAAAGCTCGAAGACGCGTCCAAGAGGAACTCTCATAGGACGAAAGCTCAGCAGCGGGACTTTGCAGAGTGGTTACTCCAGAACGCACAGCGTTACCAAAGAATTAGATATACTTGAGGACTTTGGCGTTACAACTTCATTTACATAGATGAAGCCGGGATAATCAGGACTCGAGGTCGGACACGCCGAGGTGACCGAGCAGTTCGACTTGTCCAATGGGAATGGAGACGCGGACACAACCAAACCATGACTTTTGCAGTCAATGTGATGAATAGACTTGTCCACCATGAACTTCATCAAGGCGGAATGACAGCTGAACGTTTTGACCAGTTCCTTCACGACACTTGAACCTAATTACAGAGTGAATGCCAAGGGAAATAACTCTATAATCAAGCGTTTTTATACACAAAGTTAGAGAGTTGTGTCCCTTGTTAAAAGAGGCGTGCACACATGCACATGTATATACACACACATTTTTACATTGAGGAGTAAAAACAGTATACGGGAATTTTTAAAGTTAACAAAGTAACAGTATACTTCACAGGATTTATCATAGCATATGGACAAGGATGCTTTACAGAAGTTACCGAACTCTACAGAGTCTCTACAAAGTTTCATAACTAAGCGGGGTGTCTGCAGAAAGTAGCAAAGTTACCAAATGTTGCTCAGAAGTTACCAAAGTGTGCGAAATCTCACAGAAATCATCAACGTTCTCTCAGTTTTTCAGAAGCTACCAAAGTGCCCTGAGTCTTTACAGAAGTTGGTAAATTGAAGTGAGTCTTTACAGAAAAGCATGAAAGTTTACTCAGTCTTTCAAAAAAAAAAATTAGCAAGAGCTTACTGAGTCTTTACAGAAGTCATCAAACTCAACTTCGTCTCAACAGTAGTTAACAAAATTTGCGGAGTCTTAATAGTAGTTAGCCTAGTGTATTGAGTCTTTACAGTAGTTCGCAAAGTTTTCGAGTCTTGACAGAAGTAAGCAAAATCTACGGAGTCTTGAGAGTAGTTAGCCTAGTGTACTGAGTCTTGACAGTAGTTAGCAAAATGTACTGAGTCTTGACAGTAGTTAGCAAAATCTACGGAGTCTTGACAGTAGTTAGCCTAGTGTACTGAGTCTTGACAGTAGTTAGCAAAATTTTCGAGTCATGACAGTAGTAAGCAAAATCTACGGAGTCTTGACAGTAGTTAGCCTAGTGTACTGAGTCTTGACAGTAGTTCGCAAAATTTTCGAGTCATGACAGTGGTAAGCAAAATCTACGGAGTCTTGACAGTCGTTAGCCTAGTGTACTCAGTCTTGACAGTAGTTAGCAAAGTTTTCAAGTCTTGACAGTAGTAAGCCGAATCTACGGAGTCTTGACAGCAGTAAGCAAAATCTGGGGAGTCTTGAGAGTAGTTAGCAAAGTATACTGAATCTTGACAGTAGTTAGCAAAATCTGGGGAGTCTTGAGAGTAGTTAGCAAAGTGTACACAGTCTTGAGAGTAGTTAGCAAAGTGTGCTGAGTCTTGACAGCAGTAAGCAAAATCTGGGGAGTCTTGAGAGTAGTAAGCCTAGTGTACTCAGTCTTGACGTAGTTAGCAAAGTTTTCGAGTCTTGACAGTAGTAAGCCGAATCTATGGAGTCTTGACAGCAGTAAGCAAAAACTGGGGAGTCTTGAGAGTAGTTAGCAAAGTGTACACAGTCTTGACAGTAGTTAGCAAAGTTTTCGAGTCTTGACAGTGGTAAGCCGAATCTATGGAGTCTTGACAGCAGTAAGCAAAAACTGGGGAGTCTTGAGAGTAGTTAGCAAAGTTTTCGAGTCTTGAGAGTAGTTAGCAAAGTTTTCGAGTCTTGACAATGGTAAGCCGAATCTACGGAGTCTTGACAGCAGTAAGCAAAATCTGGGGAGTCTTGAGAGTAGTTAGCAAAGTGTACTGAGTCTTGACAGTAGTTAGTAAAATCTACGGAGTCTTGACAGTAGTTAGCCTAGTGTACTGAGTCGTTGGAGAAGTTAAGTTAACATAAATTTTAGGGGTTCTTTACAGAATCAACAAAGTTTACTGAGTTATTACAATAACCGAGTTTTTACATAAGTTATCAAAGTGTTGATATGTTTTAGAATTTAAATAAGGGGAGGGAGTCTCTACATAAAGAATTAAACTGTACAGAGTGTTTACAGAAGTATGCCAATTGTATAAGCGCTTCACAGTATTTTAAAAAGTGTTCGGGATCTAAACAGTAGTGATCGAATTGATTGGGTTCTATAGGAAAAGATTTCCAACAGTACTTTAGTGAGGGTCACGCTAAAAAAAGTAATGAGTTGTTCTCTAGAAATGGGCGTTGAGCGTTTCTAGATAATTGGGAATTTTACGATATCTGAGCAACATTTAGCAAAATGCTGGGGTGTTCTATAGATGTTAGGAAAGAGTGCGGAGTATCTGAACGAAAGAAAAGTAAGGAGAGTGTCGGGATGTTTTACAAAAGATGCAAAAATTGACGAAGATCCTACACAGTTTACAAGATATCCGGAGTGTCTACATACTAGGTTTATAAACTGTATGGGGTATGTACATAAATTATCATAGTTAGCCAACGTTTGTGGAATCTCTACATAATAGGCGAGTTAAAGTTCGCGGTGTATCTACAGTATGTGTCAGAGTTACAGAGTGGTGTAGGAACATTTCACAAAGTGTATGGAGGATATCGAAAGAAGTTATCAAAATTACAGGAAAATTTAATGAATGTGCGGAGTGTGTAAACACGTTCTCAAAATACACAGTATGTTTTAAAGAATTTATCAAAATATACGGAGTCTCTTCATAAGTAGGAATAGCATACGGGGTATGTAAAATGTTATTAAATTTACAGGAAACGTTAGCTGGGTGTACCGAGACCCTACATAAAATAATAAAATATATGGAGTATCTAAAGAAGTTAATAAGTTTTTAAGGGTCTTTTAGAATTTAACAAAGCATACGAACTCTAAACAGGAATTGGTTTCTATGGAAATTTGCAAAATTTAAGGATGCCTCGGGAGACACAACGCAAATCTTTCTATAAAGTCATAATATTAAACCTAGTGTGCGTTGATTTGAATGAAACGATTAGCACCTTCCAATATTAAAATGCGAGATTAGAATTCTTAATCAAATAAATCTATGACGTCAGATTCAAGGACGTTATACTTACGTTTTATATAGACAAGGTTAATTAGTTGCGTTTGAATTGTCAGTTAGCAACAAGAAGAAATCCAACCATCTGAATGTACAATTATTACTTGTCATAACAAAGACAAACATTATAAAAAATGTGATGGTGTGTGTGTGTGTGTGTGCGTGTGCTCGGCAAACAAAGGGGAAATGCATCTATAGCAATTATTCTTCCATTATCAAATATTCAGTCAGACTGCTTATCTGTTTGTCGATCAGCCTGAATGAAGTCATCATTCAAAGACGCCGCAACGCTTTCTCCTACAAGACAGACTGACCTTTCTATAATACCATAATTATAAACCTAGTGTCGGGGCTGTTCTCCTAGACCCAATCGTTAATTAAATTAAAAAAAAAACAACAAACAAACGATTAACACCTTCCAATGTTCAAAACTAAGATTAGAATTTTCAATCAAATAAGTTCATGACGTCATAGTCAAGGGCATTACACTAACGTTTTACATAGACAAGGTCAACATATTTCTCTCTAACTGAATGGTTGGGAAGAATGCGACTCCAAAGTCGTTTTGTCCAGGGGCTGGGCTGATTTGACCCATTTTCGCTGAATCATCAATTCTTCGACAATAAAATACTAAGACCAAAGAAGCCCCTGGAGAAATTACACGTTTTCTAAAATGTATAGGATAAATAGCCCCTGGAGGCGAAATTGGTCCACCCTTATACTACTGCGGTGAATGAGTACCCGGCTATGAGCAGTAAAAGATCTTGTCAGTGTGTGCTTTAACTGCTGTCTCTCTGTGAGTGCAGAAGGTAAATTTGGTTGGTAATAGCCTATCAAAGAACACATTCATAGCGCTTGAACAAAAACGCTTTTTATCCCTTTAAGTATGATTTAAATAAATTATTTTTTTTTAAAAACATATTTGTTCAGTAATGTTATTTGGTCAGTGTGCAAAATAAAATGAAAGTTTTAAAATGCTTAAATGCATGCTTGCCAATTATTTGCATTGGTTTTTTCATGTAAGCTTATTTCAAGAACAACAAAGGTTTTATAAAAAATTTGCATGTGGTGCTTCGTAAAATATTTTAACATACATATATTTTTAATTTTTAGG